>VWYP01011690.1:0-103023 GCA_013400435.1 Pycnonotus jocosus
TTTTTTTTTTTTAATATTGCCCTGCAACCATGGCAGAGTGTGCTGCAGAAATCAGAATCCAAAAGGGAATTCCATTGCTGTGTTAGAGCTAATCCTTCAATCGCAGCAAAGCCAAGACCTGGAAAGATTTTTCACTCTTCTTGATCACAGCTAATGACTGAGCAGCTATGAATTGTCTAAAAGCTAATAAGGTTCTTAAAGGGTGAAGCAGAATAAACAGCAGAACTGGGACTCTTTAACCCAGACAAGAGAATGCTCAGGGCAGACCTTACCAAAGCATACATAAATACCTGAAGCCTACATTAGAGGAGATGAAAAGGAGATGCAAGGAAGATGGAGACAGGCTCTTTTTAGTGGTGCCCAGTTAAACACAGGAGGCCATGGGCACAAGCAAGAACAGGAGGCTCCTGTGAACCTTAGGAAGCACTTTTGTAGCATGAGGATGACCAAACAGGGGCACAGGATCCCCAGAGGGATTACAGAGTCTCACTCCTTGGAGATATTGAAAAGCCATCTGGACAAGAGCAACTGGCTCTGGGTGGCCTTGCTTTAGGAGAAGTCTGGTCAAGATGACCTCCAGAAGTCCCTCCCAACCACAACCTTTCTGTGATAAATACTAATAAAAAATGCCAGTATAAAGCTCTAATACAAATCATAGCTATTCTACTGATTGGAGTACTAAAACTTTTTGGCAGTTCAACTTCTGTTTGTTTGTCTTAATTGGGATTTCTGTCTTGTTCAGCTGTTCAAGCAATCTGAGCAGATAAAACACAATCTCTTCAGTGCAGGAGAGAAGTTACCCTCTCTTCCCTAATACAGAAAATTCTGATGAATTGTCGCCTCTAAGGAAAAGAAACAGCTCATCCAAACTATCCCTTGGAATTACACCAGAACACTCCATCTACTCTCTGGTTAGAAGAACAGCCAATCTGTGCTAACTCTGGACCTGGAAGCACTTCCCAGCTCTAAGAGTTCATTAACCCTGTGCCATATCCAAGCAGCACAAAGAGGTAAACAAGAATCAACTGCAACAGACATTCCTATTAATCCTCAGGCTGTCAGAAATAAATAAAAATTAAGATATTAATAAGCACACCTAGACCTAAAGAGAAGCCCTCACAAGCAGCTGGAAACCATTTCCTGTGAGTACAGACATAATGCCAAAATTGTATTTTTGTGCAAGGTGCAATCAATCAATTACCATTCACTCCTCACTCTATCCAGGAAGGCCACCAGTCTATCAGAGATGAAAATATTGTTCATGTTTGAACCTCATCAAATAACTTTAAAACTTAGCAAGACCCTGCTGAGAATGAGGTTCTACTCCACTCATAGCAAATGATTCACAAAGTGTCATGAGAGATGGGCTCTCATATCCAGCTATTTCCTGGTGCTTGAGTGTGTTCCTGTCACAGTTTATGCAGTGATGACATTTTTAACAGTGTGCCTGTGCATTCTTCAAGATGACTGGCATCGCAAGTGCCAGATTTCTTTCTGCTCTCCTAAGAAGATAGATCATTTCAAGAAACATGATTTTCACATTAATAAGCAAACTTACTTAATTTTAGATTAAAACAGATTGCTAAAAAGAATAACTTCCAAAGAGCTGGAGGTTCAATTCCTTTTCTAAAAACAGAGCTCCCTTATTGCCTTTTCCATGAGCATGACACTTTAAAGCATCAACCCGTGACACTGTACATCACATTGTATATCATGATACAAATACCGCCAAGGGCCACATGTCTTCTGCAGAAGTTTAGAGTTTACTCTTGGCAAATGGGACTTTGCTGTTGTGCTTTTGAGGAGTTTGTCCTAAAGACAAAACAGTAAAAGGGATAGAGAGAGATCCTAGTGTTCCCTTCTTGGCTATGCACAACACCTCAACTACTCATGAAGAAAAATTTGGGGAAGATGTTTTACCCCTATTTCTCAACAACCCCCCTAAACCAGTATCAGAATGTTCCTCAGTGGCTGCAGGAGCACCTACAGCCCAGAAGGGAGCAGAGATCGCTACCTGCAGCTACAGGAGTTATTTTAAGTAACACTTGCCATTTCTTCTGGTGACTACTGAGAGCATTTCTTGAGTAAGCACTTGTGAAGGGAAGAGAAAGCCCTTTCCAGCTGACATCAGCCCCTCTGAAAGCTCTGAACAGAAGACAGCAGTTCGAGACACTCTAAATTCTGGATGGACGGAAAGATGAGATAAGCCTCTTCAGAGGAGCTGTTTCTTCATAAGGAGGACTTTGTGAACAACTACTCTAAGGTAAAGGCACAAAGAGAACATTCACCCTTAGAAACACACTGAGAATGGCAGCTGCTTATTCAAAATTACTGAAATACTGCTTCTGAAATACAAAATACAAGAAAATACAAATCAGAATATGATTCAAATGCAAGGAAAAAGAAGCTGAGTGATAATCTCTGGATTTTTAAAAAACTTTACGAGAAACATGAAGTCACAAAGAGTAAATAACTGGCTTAACTTTTTTTTTTTTTCCCTACAGAAACTGAAAAACTAGAGAGCTTGAATTGAATACATTACAATTGTTTTCTTTTATGGAAATATGAGCAAACATGTTCCAGATTTTTAGCTACCTCTGTCAAAAGTTACCTAAGACACAAAGTTAAACAGCCTCATGTCTGTTATTGTCTGGAAATGATGGATGAAAAAATCAAAACCCAGAAAGGTGTCATCGACTTACAGATAATAGTTCTGAAGGCAGGACATTTTATAATGGAGATTCCACTTTTTTTTTCAATCATTTAAAAATGTACTTTTTAAAAATTCAATAAGCCACTTCAAGGTAACTTGCTAGAATAGGAGTGCAATAAAATACAGCTCTAAGAAAGCAAATAAACACAGAACAAAAGTTAAACCCAGGAGGAAAACTATAAGTAACTACAAATACAGATCACAACCCAGATGGGAAAGTCAGTTAATGAATCCTTGGTCTGATAATCAGCTGATGAATAGGAAACAACATTGACATCAAAAAGGATGTATTGGCTTACAGCTGCTGAGAGTCAGCTGTGGATCTGACGTGATGGACAAGTCTGACGGTGTAAAATGGAGTCAGAGCTCAGTGGTGATGAATCTACAGAGACAGGAGTCATTTTAAGCAGCAAACCCCAGATTGATTGTACCTAGTCCATGACAAAGGACCTAAGGCTTGGATCATTTAAAACTGGACAGGGGCATTATCTACTGAAACACGGTAGCCATTTAGTCCTGTCCTTTTTTTAACTAGCATTTTGTTTATATAAGTATTCTTTTAAGGAGAAGTACTCTCAGTAAAATGTCATGAGTATGGATACATTACTGCAGATTCTAGAGAAGCTCCATTCCCAGGTAATAGCCTAGAGTGAGTCACAAAATCAGAGAATATATTGAGTTGGAAGGGCTCCATCAGGATCATCAAATTCAGCTCCTGGCCCTGCACAGCACCATCCCCAAGAGTCACACCAGGTGAGTCCTTTCAATCTACTTGTCATTGACAAATCCCTTATGGATAGCAGGAAAGACATGTTCCTGTTCCCCGCTGTTATCTCTGGGAGCTTTGCCTTGACCAAGGGTTACAAGTTGTGTAGGCTGGAGACAATTTGAAGGAGAGTTTTATACATTAATTAAATGACCCTTTGAACTCCAGATATGAGCAGACCAAAGCAGGTGACTGTGTGGGAGTGTTCTTGCACATCTTTCTCTGCCAGGTGCTTTTCTCCAGCAACTCTCCTCTGTTGTTCCCATCCAGACCAGAAACCACTCTTAATGCTTGTGGCATGCTGTTTTAAGGATTCCATCAAATTAATAGATAAAAGATCACTTGAGGAAAATGTGACCTGGCATAAGGACAATTTCCAGTTCCCTGCTGCCAACTGAAGTAATGCAAAGTTCAACTAAAACAATCACTGCACCACGGTGGCTTCTGCTGCAGGAACAACTCAGCTGTTGATGCAGCAGATACTGAATCATCACTTTTAGTCCAAAATATTTAGAAGGATGGGCACCACAGTCAAATCACTTTCATATGCTGGGTTTTAAATTGTGGTGGTTCAGCAGAAGTATTCAGACATTAAATACAACTCTCTGAAACAAACTTTGTGTCTGATAAAGGAGAAGGATCTTAAAGCATGCACTCAAGATCTCTAGATAAGGCTGCATTAGTCTGAAATGTCCTGATAAGCTTGCTGGCAGAAAAATTGCTATAAGGCACAATTCCACTGAGTTACTGAATAGCTGATGGCAAAGCCTCTAAACAGAAAGGTGAGAAATACATATATTTAAAGATTTTTGGTTGTCTATTTCTATTTTCTGTTATCTCACTGATACGTAAGGTCATTACCCACAGCAATAACACATACAGACCAAAAAATGTATAGGTCACATTAATGTCCAGACACAAAGAGGGATATGATTAACAAAAGCTAATCCAATTGCTTCTGAAAGCACAGTATGCAATAGATCTCTATGAAAAATATAGCAATTAGAATTTTCCATAAAGGATGCTCTTAAAAAAAACCACAACCAAATATTAGTCTAGTTCTTATTTGGTCCCAATTTCCCTGTTCAGAGTAATTTTATAAACCCTGTCTGTTAAACTAAGCAATTCTCCTAAAACTGGCTGTTTCATTTTTATAAAGATCAACAAGACTTTAAGTATTCCTGGGAGCTGCTTTCAAGAGTTATTTGTAGGGTGAGGAAATGGAAACATGCAGGGGTGTAGCCTTCAGACTCAGACAAAAAAGTATTCACTTATGGTCAAAAACAAACAGTTGAAGATTTGAGATCCGTGGATTTGCAAAGAAAATAATAAATAAAACACAACACCACCCTAAAATGCAGAGAATTCACTTGTTCAGTGAGACATTCCCTCTTCTCTCATGAGATGTCAACAAATAATGAACATCTGGTAAGATGGGAATTCAGTGAGCTCATCCTGCTCATTATCTTCACAAGTGGTGTTCCACTAGCACACAGACAGATGACTGGGTCAGGGAATAGGAGCAGTTGTCCCTTTTTCCAGAGAATGAAATGACAGAGAAACGGGAACATTTTGAAACAATTATACTGTACCTCTCAGGATATCTCTTCCAAAGCCATTTCAGTTGTTCTGGTAGGAACTTGGCATGCTGGTGTTCAGACTTCACTGGTGTCAGACCAGCAGCTCTCCTCTTCATTCATGTCTTAAGATGTGAACAGTTGATTCTCCAACATGGAGACTGCACCAAGCACTCGAGCACTGTGAGCTATGTTAACTCTACCTGGCCTCACACTGCTATTCATGCTGGCTCCTCAGATGCCCCTTTCTCCCAAATCCCATGTAATTTGTCTGCCCAGGCTGCTTCATCCATCCATTAGGTTCCATTTTTAAAGAAACTCCTGGAGGGAATGGGGCTCAAAGCATGTTTGTAGTAAACTTATCAGCCTTCATGTATTACAAAACTACCGTTGAAGAAGAAAGGACTTAAACCAAATCAAAGCACTTTTAAATCTGTGTTGTTGAAGAAAAAGAAGAATAGGCATCTCTGCTTGCAAATACTCCATTTAACAACCCTATCCAAAATTACAATTTTGATGCAAAGGCAGAATGGCAAACCTCTTGAACCATGTTTGAATGATAAAGCCAAATCCCCTGTGAGGTACTGAAACTCTGTATGAACAGTAAAACACTAGTGGGAAGCCATTCTTTTCCATGCTAAAAGCTTTGATAGCTGGCTGTACAAGGAGCATTAAAACACCCAAACTAAACTTTCCAGAAATTACACAAAGAAATGGAGAACCACTGAAGCAGAGCTTTCTAAGAGGCAGCACCACCAAATTCTCTGTGCTGTGTGTTTCAGGTGAGAAAACCAATTCCAGTAGTGCTACGATCACATGCTTAATTTTCTATGCTGCATACTAGAGAGCAACAACTCCACCTAAATTTTGATAGGATTGGAATGGAAATCATGCCTTAGTGATAGAGAAGACTACAAGTCTTTTGATTTGTTGGGGGGCAGGAAGGGAGAGGAAGGTTGAAGACTTATAATTTCACAGTCCTCATAAATCACTTTCCTGCTGTTCTCTTCAATCCAGTTCCACTTAAGGGAAAACAAGCAGTTCCTGTCCCTTTCCAAGAGCCTGACAAAGTACACGTTTGTGTGTGCTTTTGTAATCAATTTAAAAATTCAGATCAGACACAACATCTGGTTTGCCACAAGATTTCCCTGTCCAAAAGAAAAACTGAATTAGTCTATTATGAATCATTCAACAATATTGATATTACAATCTGAGCAGAAATATATGTAATAAAAGTACCAGATGGTAAACATAACACTAATAAGAATAGGGGATCTAACTTCAAAATTTTCTATCATTATTTTCATGGACGTTTGGCATTCTCAGTTTTCTGCCATATCACTTGAACATACACTGAGGCACTCCTTTTTTTTCTAGCTCAGTCTATTTTCCATTTGGCGTTTTGCTCCTGGAGTGTAACAAATGGCTAGAAAGGGAAAACTCACTCTGCCTAAAGAGGTTGCCCAACACTGCAGAGTCTTAGCATAATTCAGAGAAAAATTGTTCTGAGAAGGTAATCCCACTAGAAGGTCCCCCAAAAACCAGAGTTTACTAATGTGTTCCCTAGATCATAGGGCTTACAACTCTCTCACACACACAGGGTGATGAGGAGTTTTCAACCCCAGTGTGCAGTGGGGTGACTCACCATAATGCAGCTGTTATCACTTCTTATATGAACAATGTATTCTGGTAATTCATTTGATGTGTGGTTTTGGTGAAAATTTGCACTTTGTGCTAAACTAGAGACCATATGTCTGGGTAGCAAGTCAGCAAATGATAGGTCAAGTTCAAAAGCTTCATCCAGCTACAGCTATTAAGCTTTAAAAATTGCAGCTATTGATCTGAACTATTTCAGTTCAGAGACAGGTCTCATAGAAACATTATAGGAGCAAGGAGCTCTTAAGTTTGCCAGAGCCCAGTTGCCAGAGATGTCCATTCCCAGAGACTTGTTTGAACTGAGAAAGAGAAATGCCCCAGATGAGTTTTTTTCCTTGTCTTAGTCTTACAAGAAAACTTGATTCTCTGGGTATAGTTCTACCAGCTTTGGATTTCACTTCTGGGCTTAAAACCATACTAGTTTGTATGCCTAAGCAGCTCTTTTTTCACAAAAAAAATGGCAGCAAAAAATCAGTAGATGCTCAAGCTGAAAGTTTTTAAAAATCTTGGTAATGTCCCCTCCCTTTGCCTCCCACTTCTCAAAAGAATCTCTCACTTGATGCACAAATCAAAAGCTTATTAAAGAAAAATCTAATGGTAGATTTTCTAATTAGATTTTTCTAATGCTCTCCTCTGATTTTAAAACTGCTCAGAATCCAGAAACACTCATGGGAGCCAGAGATCCTTCCCTCCTCGCAGGAACTCCTGCAGCAAGGGGCAGAGCTGTGACTGGTGATGGAGTAATGACTGATGGATGAGTAATGCTCCTCCAGCAGCAGCTCCTAATCTTGTTATGTGGGGGCATGTGAGGTGATTAGGAAAAGGGCAGGAGTTACTGTCAGAGGGGCTTCCCAGTACAGGTGCAAACCAAATGTATTGCAAGGAGCAGCATGAACTTCCTCAGCAATGGCAGTGACAGCTGGGCTGCTCCCAAAACACGCCCTGGGCACAGGCTGCACCAAGCAATGCTAGCAGGAAAAATCAAAGCACGCTGAACTTTTCATAAATGCACTCACTCTGATCCAGGCACGCAGGAAAGACTCATCTCTGACTGTACTCAAAATCTGGGAGATCTAGATAATATCTGCCAAGATCTATTTAGCTGAAAGCCAGGGGTTTGGTGGAGCAGACAGTATCAGCTTTCAGCAACATGCAGGACTCTGCATTTATATTTATGTGACTATAAAAATACGTGTTTGTATTTAGAAGAAAAAAAAAACAGTTGTTGTCTGGGTTTGGGTTTTTTTTAATTTTTAACCTGCTTGCCAAAAAATAAATTTATTTTTGTGCATTTAATTTTTTGCATTTATTTTAAGTGCAAACAAGTGATTAAGTGAAGCACAAATTAAAAGGGGGAGTGGGCTCCCAAGAATGTCACTTGAAGCTTGACTTACTGAAAGTTAGCAGGATGTAAGCTCTGATGTGCTTTTTTTCCCTTTTGACATGAAAATATGCCGGCACTTCCACTCCTAAGTACCATAATGATCCAGCCGTAAATTTATTTTTAAAATTATTTTTATCATGCACACTAGATGGTGCTCAAGTTAAAAAATGAATGGCAACTTCGATAGACTTTTCATGAGATTAGCAAAATACATTAACATATCCAGAAATCAGGGAAAACTGACTACTCACCTGAGCCTCTTCCAGACTGCTGAGCATTTTACTAAATCTGCCTTTACGCCAACTTTGTTCACAATCACTCCTGATTTTTAGTTGCATATTTTATGAAATTTTTGCTGTCATTTATAGCATCCTGCATTAGTGAGAGTGGAATAAATGACCTGAATATGCGAACACAGCTCCAAACACCAAGGAAATACACTTCACCAGCCATCAGAAATTCAGTGTCTGTGTTCATGACAATACTGGGTTTGTAGAAACATTTGAAAACAGAATTATTTCTTTCTCAGTGATCATATTGGATTAACCTATTAGTTTATGGAAAAGCTATCATATTTCTTGACATTTCAAGCAAACTGCACCAAGTATACCAAGTGTACTAAGTCACTGACCTTTATCCTAACTACAGTCTGAGTTTTGAGGACATCAGCCTCTTTTCAAGTAGTGCAGAGAGAAAGGACTCAGCAATTCAGAGTCTGACACTGTTCCACAGGTGTCCAATCCTGATAGACCCTCCTGAACTGGCAGTGATGGAACAAAAGTGGACACAGACACAGATGAGGACACAGAACTGGTGAGGAGCAGACGCTGGCAGCAATGCTGGACTTGTAACAGTCATGCAGACAACCAATTATTCAGAAATACATAGATGTTTGAATCTGGCTGATAACATTGTGTTGATTAATGGGAGATGTTTTCTACATTTTCAATACCTTAACAGCTCTTCATGGAATGATATTTATTTCTGCAGGGTTAGTAATTCCTTGGGCACACCCAGAGGCTGGCTTGGGCTGTGGACAGATGGCCACCTGCAGATCTGCCTGGGCTCCTGCAGATGCTTCTGACTCAAGCTATTTGTCTTCCCTGGCCATCAGAGGTTCTTGCCTACTCCCCTCTCTCTTTGTTAGGGGATTTACTGGAATCCTCCTTCTCTCATTTCAGAACCACAGAGCTAAGCCTAATTTTCAATCTAACTTTGAAGCAAACAGCAGTCCATCTGTTCCCTCTGCTGAGAGAGGGCAGGAACTTTCAGCAGTGAATTAGTAGCAAGCAGCTGTTTCAGGGTGATGTCTTCAGCCTGCATGGCAGTTTGCAAAGTGAACACCAAGCCCAGCAACACCAACTGGGCTAAAAGCCTTAGCCCAGAGCAGATAACAGCTCCACTTTTGGAAAAATCATGACAAATTATTCTAGAATTGCAAATCAGTGGTCTAGGAGAAAAGGACATAGGAAGCAAAACAAATTGAATTTTACAGTACTTCACAAATCCCCCTAAATATTTGATCACAAAACCCAAAAGTGATCTTGATTCCTTTTATCCAACACCTGCTGCTCTCTCACGGATCAACATTAAAAAAAAAAATGGCTCCAATCTGCTGGAAATAACAAAAGGTAAGAGAGTGTCAAGTGTTGTTTGCACAAAGAGGACTGTGCAATAAAGTTCATAAAATCATGAGTAAAGTTCACCTTTATCCTCTACAAATAACATTTCAACTTCCCTGTGTGTATATAATGAAAAAAGCAATGTTTCATCACATACAACCAGCCTGTATTTACAGTGTGTTATCCCATCTTCTTTTTTTGCCATGAAACAAAAAACATTTAACAAGTTGTGAACAGAAATCACCATGGACTTAAATGTGGGGAAACCATTAGGAACTAGAAACCCTCACCCAGCCCTTTATTCAGAGAAAAAGAATACATCTTTTTCTTCCTTACATAACAACACACATCCTCTGTAGAAACCAGTGACATCCACTGCTGCATCTGTCTAAATACAGACTCTGTATACACCACCAGCTCCTGAACAGTCTTTTTTTTCACCCCAGACATTGCTGTGAGGCTATAAATCTAAAAAGCATTTTTAAATAATTACAGGAGGATATTAGCCCTAACTTAAAGAGCTTACAGCTTAGCCTACAATCCTTCTTCAGGGTTCTCTATTGCTGTCAAGGGGATTTGCACAGATGCAGCAGTTTGACCAGAAGGCCATTTCTAGAAGTGCCACATGACTTCACAGAGATTAATTCTACAGTTCCCATGGTGAGCGTGGGGTTCCACCAGAACATCCCCAGGCAGAATAAACTCATCTGCTCAGGAAACCATTTCTCTGACTATGCAACTCCACAGTCTGAGACCACATCACCACATCTGAACATGCAGAGAACTGAATGCATGAGGAGGAGGGTTTTTTTCCCTATAATCACTCTGATTCTCTTCCAGGCACAACAGAGAATTAATTGCAAAGTAAAGCCTCCTCTCTCACTGGGGATTTTAGCAATAGGAAAACAGAGGGTTGGAGTAGCTGCAGACAGTGCTTTGCTGGGTTTTTAGGCTGAGTGTCTTTGCTTTGGTTATGTGAACCAGTGAGTTTAGGCACTGGATTTTGAACAGTACACGTAGGTTGGCCCAGATGGGCAGAAGGCTGAAATCAAATCAGCAAAATGAAAAGAGCTAGTGAATCAGATTTTCTCAAATTAACTGCTATTTAAAAATAATAAGCAACTGCAATTGATTCTCGTTAGTGCATCAAGGGAAGATGGAGAAAATCCAGAGCTAGGCAGTCACTTCATTTATATTCTTCTATTGAAATCTTGCACACTTAATCCATATGAGCAGTAAACAGAAGAAAGCTACTCAGCATTTAAGCAGTCAGTCTAATTACAGGCTGGCAAGGAACGCGCAATAGGTACAGTCGAGCCAAACCCTAGAGCAGAACTCCTCTGAAAAATAGCCAGACATGTTGAGATTGCAAGTCTGGAGCAAGCCTTCATTTTTGGAAGGGGAAAATACAAAACTGCTCGATCCAAATAGCCAAGAAACTCAGCAGGTTTAAAATATTTATCTGGATTTGAGTTCTGATGATTTGGCCAATATACTGTCTTGGCTTATTGAGCTATAAACCCACATGAGGTGTTTGCTGCCCTCACCCTGATAGGTACAAATATTTTATTTTGAAGACTGTCATTTCAAACAAGGTCTGATGATTCTTTATCAGTAAATGAAAGACCAACAGAAAGGCAGGTGAAAAGGAAAGCAGAATGGAAAGAAACAGCCTTAAATTGAAAAATGAAGGGGTGAGGGAGCAAAAATTTCTAGATGCTTATAGCATCTTGATTATATTCTTTCTTGACATCATTTTGAAAAGTGAGTTAAAATCCATAGAGATTAGGGTTCAACAAAGCAAAGAAAACATAATATGGCAGGTTTAGGGTATCTGGGCATCAATGAAGGGGAGTTGATCCAAATATACCATTGAGATCCAAATATACCATTAAATAAGCAGGCTGGCAGTGTACTCCAGTTATGCAGCAGTGGAATGGGAGCATCTCCAGAGGGCTCAGCCACTCTGAACCATTCATTACACTCCAAAGAGCAGCAGTGCCATGGAGCTTTCTTTAACTGCAGAGCAAGACACTCTCCTGCTATGTGTGCAGAGCACCAGCCAGGCAGGCTGTCCCCACACTTAGAACTGCAGAGGAGGAAGTGTCAGAGTGGTCTGTAGTGCCCAGGACAGTCTGTGTGCAAAGAGACAGCCAGCAGTGAGCCAGCCTCTCCTTCTCCCAGGCACTCAGCAGCAGCTGAGCCAAACCCACACACACTGGGAAGGGGAGCATCCTCAAGCTTTCCTTTCTGCTGGACACATGCAAAAAACAGGAAAGCAAGCAGAGACCATAAAAGAGGAGAAAATACCTAACCATGCCTTAACTGTGCATATACAAATGGCTGGATGGAGCCCAGTCTGCCTGGAAAAGCCAATCAATACTGGAATTACTGTCACTAATGCAGAAAATAAACAAGGGGGCAGGATTATCCAACAGCTGAGATCGAGTCAGGCTCCTGCAAGCAGACTGTGCAACATATCTTACTATAGATTAAACGCATATCCTAAGAATCAAAGGCATTCAGGGTAACTTTTCTTAGATTCACCACCTGATAAAAAGATTAAAATTCCAATGGAAATCAAGACTGAAGGAAAGAAAACAAATAGAGAGATGTCCATCAATATTATAGTCTTTAAATTTTCATTGCATCTGCCTCAGTAACTTATGGAAAAGTTAAAGTATGAGAAGTTCATTTTGCCAGTGTGATTACTGGGCAGAGCAGACAGCACAGTGGAGGAGTTTGATGAATACAGGAAAAGCAAGTGCAGTGTCCATACAAGAGTAAAAGAAAGGACTTTTTGAAAGGAAGATCCTTCAGTCATGAACAGTCATACTCATACAACAAAAGAAAATCATCTTCAGTGTACTATTCTGCTATATCCTGCTAGTTTAATGTTGTATACTCTTTACTTACTTCTTAGCTTTCCACAAATGCTTGTGAAAATCTTTTATTTTTGCTATTATTATACAAAATAGGTTTTTATGCACCTAAGTAAAATAAACTAGGGAAAGAGCCACTTTTAACCCAAAGGTGATATGAACTGCTTTCTCCACATTAATGAAACTATTGATTCAGATTACTGAGGAGCAAAACTTCAAAGTAATAATATAGCTAGCCAGCAAGGGAAAAAAATCCCAACAAATGAATTAGAGTGTAGCCATGTTCCTCTAGACTCACTGGGACTTAGTTTTGATGAGCAAATTCTGCAGTCATGAACTTACAACTTGGTAGGAAGAGAATCAGCATCAAAATCTGGCTCTAAATCTTTTCTTCCCATTTTATTGCCCAAAGCAGTTGGGCAGATCAAGATTTATTTCCTGAAGGTGATTCTCTTTCTTAAAAAACCCCATTAAGCCATTTAATAACAAATGTCCTTAGAATATCAGTGCCAATTTTAATGCTTAAGGGACATCCCAGGTAGACAAAGTGGACTTTGATTTGAGTGTCTATCTTAAATATTATTAGTCAATGACAGTTCTTTGGCCTGGCATCTAGGTTTCACCATCATTTAAATGAGTAATAACGAGTTTTAATTTCCATAAAGGTCCCTCTGCTTAGCTTATAAGGAGTACACTTTAATGTGTACACAAAGAATGTATATTTGAAGAACCTTTGGTCTTGCCCCAGTGGCAACGAGTGGCTGCAATATAACAGGACCCTAAAGCTCACGTAGGATTTTTACGCTAATTTGGTAACACTCATGCATCAACCACTTACCTGTTTTATAATGCAGCCATCATGCATCTGACTTCGTGGAAAAGTGTCATGATGTCAGACTAGCCTCGCAGAAAAGCTTTCTGTATTTACAGTGGTTTATGAAAGCTCTGCATATACCAAGGATCAAAACAAAACTCAGCTCTTACCAAAATGCCCTCTCCAGTAATTGCTGCTTTCAAGTAGACAGCAGAGCCATGGATTTTTTGTTTTGGTTGGCTGTTGGATTTTTGTGTTTGGTTTGGTTGGTTTTCATTGCAGGGGTATATATATATTTTATTTTTTTTTTTTCCCGATTGCTAGTGCCAAGGGAAGAAAAAATGTTTTATGTCCTTTCACTGCTGAGGCTTTGTATGTATGATCAATACCTTTACAGTGAACCAAAAAACGGAGAGGCTAAAGTTTTCCCTTAGATATCTGTTTCAAGAAAACATGGAAAAGGCTTTACAGTCATACTTTGAAAGCAATGAGTACCTTGGACTTCCTCCTTTTTACAAGATTCCTTGTAAGCCTGTCCAAGCCTGGCTGAAGAGATTCCCAGTTCCTCAGTTCTGCCAGCAAAGGACTGCTTCCAGAGATTATCCCCTCCATGATACCAATGCTTCACACCCAGAAGGACTGGTAAATACAGCTCATCCTGCCAATTAAATCCAAATGCCACAGAAGAACTTGAGCTCTTCTACTTGGATCTACAGAGGCATCTTTGGAGGAGGAGGCAGAGGGAAAGGAAGGAGAAAAAGAGAATCCATTCTAAAACTAACATTTAAAACAATATTTAGCCTGTGGACCAAACATCCTGCATTCCCCAAGACAGACTGGGGAATTAGGAGATGGAAACAGTTGCCTTGAACAAATCTGTGAAGCAGCAGTCCTTACTTCTGCTCAGAAGACCTTTAGATGATTCTCCTCTGAAAAAAAAATCCAATTAATTTGCAAAAATAACTTAGATGTCATTAAAGGAGACGATTCAAATAAATGTTCCATATTTACATAGACACCACTAGTTCCAGGTGCTACCAAATGAAGATACAAAGTTTTTGACACTAATACCAACCTGGCAAGTTTATATGGACCAGTTCACTGGAGACTGCAATGCCTGTAGCTTCTAGTATTGCTTTTGTGGACTGTGAGTCCTCTTGCCTAGATTTCAGTTCAATCCTAAGCAGCCTTCTGGTGTTCCAGTGCAAGGACCAATACCTCATGTCTCACTTTTCCCAACTTCTGAGTCTTCTCTCCTCATCCCCTTGTTATCTACTTGTATTTTAAACTCTCGTGGAGTTCACCAATATTCATTAGCCTACTGTAAAACAGGGTGACAGTACCAATGTGGAAATTTAGTTTCCTGCAAAAAGGGCCAAGAGTCACAGAGTTTGTACACAAAGACATTTTAATGTAAATCAAATAGTACTGTTTCATTCTAAGGTGCTCCACATTCTCAAACACCCAACACTGAGCTTCCCAGTTTCACCATTCCATTGAGAAATTCACTTTTAGTCTAAACAACAGAAATTTTAAAAGACAATTCTTTAATTTTCCCTCTTTTTTTTTTTTCATTTAATCAATACTGCATTTCAATACCAACTGTTAAAATCTTTATGAGCAGCAGGAGCACATTCTGTAAATTTGTTGATCACTATATAGTACAACCTCAAAACTCTTATCCAAAACCCATGTATTCCAAAATTAGGTTTCCTCCCTCAACATGCAACATTTGAATAAAAAAGTCCTGACTTACTCAAAAAAATCCAGTATGCAGTTATATAAACTCAGATCTTTTGACAACCCCTCTGGCTTATGAAGACACAGGTTTATATAAAGAAGCTTCAAAAGAAAATGAAAAATGAATATTATTTTGCTGAAATTTCTAAAGGATTCTAACAATTCCATTACCATAGCAGTACATATACATAAAGACACTGTGGCTAGTAATAGAGTATTTCTGAAGGACTACAATTGTTCTCTGCAAAAGGCTGTGGCACGTTATGCTGTGACTATATCAGAAACTACTGTGCAGCCATTCCATTTTATTTAAGCCTTGATAATTAGGAAAGTATCTCTGTTGAAATTATATTTATTAAAAAAAATAAATCTTACTTTAGATTACTAAAAAAGTGCACATTCTATAAGTGCAGGCTCCATTTCACCATTTCTAATCCTTGTTTGCTCTATATTTCAGTTGCAATTCCCAGTTTTTCATAATATGCTGCAAGGTTTGGACTGCAGAAACAAAGGCTATATTTGCCTTTAATCAAAACACTGGTTTTAAAGGTGTTTTCGTATGACCAACACATTTCAGGCAATCTCAAGTGTTTAAAAACCTTCTTTTTCTATCCTACAGAATCAAAACTTCCATCACGAAGTCGGGGCCTTTAAAAAATAATTTGAAAACAGTACACAGAATATTTCAAGAGAGCAGAGCAGTATATAGTTGAAAATGGCAACACAGACATTTTAAACATTAAAACAATCTTCCTACTTTCTATGTGAGGCTTCTGGACACAAAGAGATTGTGCATTTTTCATGGTTTTCTAGCCCCATATTTGTAAGTGGAGAGGCAAATTTTCAGAAGGATTTTTTATTTAGCTAACAGAAAAATAAATCATTTTGAAAATGCAGCGCTGTTGCTGCCCAGATTCTCTCACTCATATCATGGTAAGTATCAAACTTCTTGTCCTTGCTTACAAGGTTCATGTTTATACTCAGTGTCATTGTTGATGGCTGATATATGTTGGCTGGTTTTAAAATAAGTAACTTGGGAAAATTGATAAAAAAGTACAGAGCTCTGATTTGTTGTGGATATACCATTTCATTTTACATAGGAATGTGTCATCTTTGCTCACAGCCAGTGAAAAATATTTTAAATCAACAGAAAGCATGGAATTGCATGATATTGTGATGAGGAGTTTCACAATCTCTACAAAAATTTAAATCATTATGCCCAAACCCAGCAGGAGGAACACAACTTCAGCAAATCTTCCATCCACGCTCTCAGCCGAAATTCACAGGTAAATCCTGCATCCATCTCTGTAGATCACCTCGAGGGACAGGTAAGACGAAGGGAGAGCAGGTGAAAACTAAGGTGCAATGCCTGGTGTGCAGTTTCTCCGTGCAGTGTGTGTGGTGTAGGAGAGAGGAGCTCAGTGCAGCTGCGTGTGGTACAGTTGAAGGACAGAGCAGAAGTTATTCCAGCAATCCGTCTCCTCCGTGCTCACCCACCCCAAGGCCGGGCTGGTGCAACCTGGGAAATGGCTCTGCTGGGCACAGGTGGAACATTATTTCCAGTGTATCCAGAGGAAGCGCCTCAGCTGGAAGCTGCAGAGGATTCTTCCTTGCCTTGGCTATTTGATGCAAGAGAGAAGAGTACCAGGCAGCTGGCTGCTGACAGGGAGCTGTGTTACCAGTCTCTCTCTCCTCAGAGGGAAAGAAGGAAAAATGAATTCACATTGGACTATTACAGACACTGATACTTTTGTCAAAAGCAGAAGCACAGAGATTTTACAAAATACTGTCTAGACACTGGAGCACACTGACTAAAAGAAATTGTTTGAGTACAAGCTTAATAAGGCAAGGGTAAAAAAATCTACCACCTTACAGTTAACAACACTTTGAAAATGAGTCTGCCGTGTGTGATTTCACTGATGTCTGAGGGAGACAAAGATCATTATGTTCGTGTTTTTCGTAGTTTCAGTCAAACAGATTGCTGAATAATCACGTTTTCTTTATTCTAACAGGTGAGGAAGCTATTATACAGAAGGTGTTTCCATATGTTGCAGTTAATAAAGGCAATTCTTACTAATAAGAGTAGGTTGTCTCCACTCAGCTATCTGATAAAAACCCTTCTGTTTAGAGGAAAAAGCAGATCTTTTGCCCAGAAGAGACTCCAAGGGCTGCACATTTCAGGGGCTACTGGAAAGTACTGTAGGCAGATGAATCCCAGCTCTTCTCCAACTGAGTCTGAATCAATGACATTCACTAAAATGTTCAGGGCACTAGGAGCAAGCACTTCATGTCATCAACCTCTCTTCATATCCACCCTTTTCTTGCTGGTGAAGGACAGTGGACAAGAACTGGATCCATCATTATGGAAAATCATCAGCAAGTCCCTTCAAGAGGTCAGCGTGCTTTCTTCTTTCAAGAAGCATCTGGGTCCCTATGTTAGGAGCTCAAAATTCTACATGGAGTCTATGGCTAGTTTTAGGCTGAGATCACAGATGCTCTTTCAGACTGAAACAATAAAATGCATGGGGGGAAATCATTTTTGGGAGATCACCCAGAAGTATGAGACATCACTTACATCCTTGTCTTTCTAACCACAAAGCTGGGTGCATGTCCACAACTGGATGTAAACATCACATCTGTACTATATTGTTAGAGCTACCTAGTAAGGGAAAAAGGGAGAGAGGGAAAAAAAAAGTCTTGAAGCTCATCTCAGTTTGCTCTGACGTGTTCAGTGTCTGACCACATCTTTAATAGCCATATGGAATCCAAACCTATTGAAGGGCAACTTGCCTCAGATGATTAATATATGCCAACTAGATTCACACAGCAGTGCTACACACTGGTTTTCTCTGGATTTCAAAGTAGGGCAGAGATTGTTCACCTGTAAGTACCTGAGTAGAAAAAAAAAAAAGACCTGCCTCTATTGCCATTTCCACCTTCAGGGAGACTGACAGTTTCCTACAAACAGTTTCAAAAGGCACATCATCTCTCCATGGTGAGTATCCATCTATAGCCTTACATTCATGAATTCAAAGCATTCTTCAAGACCTCTTTTTATCCAGACATACAAAAATGTAGAGATTATTTTGTGGAGAGACATTACTAATAGGAAATGATCTATTTCTTCATGTTTTCTGGGAATGGTGTTCTGCTGGTTTTCACTATTCGGAATAGGCTTCAAGAAATGCAAAAAATACCCAAAGAAACAGGAGGATGCTTTCAAACACAGAGACAATGGGACCAGTTCCTACACATGCAACTAGTCCAGCCAGATGTTCACTGTCACACATAATACCTTCCAGGATTTGAACCAAATCTAATATAGCCAACATATTCAAAATTGGCCACTAATTATGGGCATTTCCCAATTCAGTCTAAGTTTCAGAACTGCTGAACAGTACCTTGTCCTTGTGGATATTCAGTTTAGAAAATCAAATCCAAGGCAACTCAAGCAAACACTGAAAAATACAAACACTCCAAGTTTGCAGTTCTGTTTGAAGATGCAACTGCTCAAGGCTAAATCCCAATTTAAAGATTAACACTGCAATAGTTTTGAAAGCTTCATATTTTTGTTGAGCCACTAGAAGGCATAAACAAATGCGATGGGTGGACTCTGCATCCTTTCAGTGGGACCAGTGCAAACAGCCCCTCCCTGACCAGCCAACACTGATGTCTGGGAATGGAGGGAATCCAGGATGCAGTGAACCAGAAGTAGCCCTTGCAGAGATGAGGGAAAACAAGGGCTGCTCTTGGATCCTGCCCAGAACACAGAACCCAGGCACAATATGTCCACATGTTTCTGTCTCAGAGATGTGGGAAGTCCTGTTATGTCTGCATTCACAATTAAACATGATTTTGACATTGTTATGGTGCTGATGCTGTTCTGTCTTCAGTGTGTGATGGGTCCTGGCTCTGTTCGGGCCTGCCTATTGTTCATGAGAGACTTTGTCTTTGCAATGATCGGAGAACAAGGTGTTCTGGAAGCTCTTTTCAGCTGGGATCTGGTGAACTTCTTACGGATTTTTCTGTAAGGAGGGAAGGAGGAAAGGAGGGAAGGAAGAGAGAGACAACAGAAGAGATAAATCTCAGTCTTTAACAGAAGACTGCACAAGAGCCAATAACAAACATAACAAATACTCTTACCAGAGCCGGAAGGCTAGTTCATGGAAAAGAGACTTGCAGTCAACAAGAGCCAGCCCTGTCCATCAGCTGATGATTCAGTGTTGTCTGATAATGATTCATTGAAAAGTGAATTGGTGTTAGATAATACTTGAAAAATGGTATTCAATTACATGAAACCTTGGGCCAGAATGCTCAAGTAGTGCATCTTCACATGTGATATCGATACTGGAATGAAGGACCACGGAAAACAGGACTGTTAGCATCCAATGAATGTGCTACCTCTGTAAAAGTGGGAGCAATTGTTATTTACACTGTACCACTTCTGCAGATAAGATATGACCCAGAGGTCTGGGCACTTTTACCAGTGCCGTTCAGGTGAAGTAAACTCACTTTCATTTTTGACTTTCAGCTGATAAATGAAACGTATTAACTCCAGGTGGCCATGGTGTTTGTATTGAAATCCTATATATCCAAGGATAGCTAATTTTGAAACATAAATCCTTGCTATGTTTCAACTGCTCTGTCTCTTTACTATTATAAAGCAATAACCACAATGCTGAGGGTATCCATGTTATGGTATCAGAAAACACAGAAAAAACAGACCTGAACATTAGATGCTGCTGGAAAAGGACCTATTTTCTAAATTTACTCAAGAATCCCAGCCTTCATTTAGGTAGTTTTATAAATTACAGGGATTTTTTTCAGCTTATGGAGATGAATTAAAGCAAACTGGGGCTTCTAATACTTAATGAGACCAGGTTTTCTAATTCAGACTTCTTGACTTGTAAAATGTGACCTACAAACTACGGGTGATGAGGTGCCTACCTGCATCAAGGCTCTGAGATGGTAACTCAAGGAGTGTTTTTTCCCTTTCATCTAAGTGGGCTGTTACCTCTGAAACTGAAAAATGGTGGCATGTGACATTGAAAATACATGATCAGCTGTAAATAAATTCTATTGAATTCTAAAATAAGAATTTGCATGTTAAATTTCAAGCACTATTCTGTTACCAGTCAGTTACAGGTTGAGTGTTCCCCAGGGAGGTAAGCTTCCATGTTAAATAACTGGGCCACAGAAGAGAACATATGGGGAAAAAAAAAGAAAGCAAACACCCAAAAAGCAGAGGAATATACTCTGCTATTAGAGGTTAAAGGGAGCCTGAAAAATACATTTTGGTTAATATATTTTAAAGGTTCAGAGATGTATTTCCTTTTGAAAGAAGGATGTCTTCATGGCCTGGAATACTAAATTAGGGTTTAGCACCATTCAGCAATAAGCACAACAGAAATAAAGAAAAGAAAAGGAACCAACAAGAAAGTTAGGCTTCAGCTTTTCACACAATCCCACTGAGAAAAAAACCTTACTGTTTGAGTATTCACTTTGTATGGTCATCTTAAATAAGGCCAAAAAGAGATTAAATTGATTGCAAAGATACTGCATACCTTCCAGAACAGTAAGACCATAGAAATGTAATCTCAGACTGGCAGAAATGTGTCTATCTAAAATAATGACACAGCCAGGTCTCATGTGAATAGACAATAGCTATTTCAATAAATTCATGTGAATAGACAATAGCTAGTACCCACATCGATTACTAATGGGGATCATCTCAGCAAAACCTTATAGAACTGGATCCTTCTTGATATATTTGTTTGCAAAACTTCGTATTTATTTACAGAAGGAATGTGGTCATTAATCATTTGAGAAGCCCAAGGTTCAAATATCAGATAATCATTTACTCTTCTGAATTTTTAATAAGGTAACTTTGTAAACTGCCAAGAGGCTCCTGCTTATGAAAGTAGTTTGCAGCTGGCGCTATATGTAAGGACAGTAAAGGATTTGAGATTACAATGAGTCATTATTTTGTATGGACAGTAAAGTAAAAGATCTAGTCACTCCCATTAAACACTGGTTCAAAACCAGCACAAAGGAAGGCAGAACAAAAAGGTCGTCAGTTATTATATCAAGCAAGGCACAAACTGAGTCAACTCCTCACTGAGTATAAATGAAACTAGCTCTATGTGCTCTGTCAAAAAACCCTAATATGGTATGGGCAATCCAGCACTTCTTTTTAAACAGGATTGTGAAAATGCTTCCAGAAATTAGTTTTCTGGGATACAGCCTTTTAGAAATAAAACTGGAAGAATGGAAATTTCCACTGACTACATTACATGTTATATTTAAACAATCATTTCTCCAAAAGCCAAAACTGTTCTTTTTACTGCAAAAATTATAGAAGGTGGAGAGACTTGTTTCTTTACGCTGAAGAATTTAGCATCTAAATACAGTCTAGCTTCCTGAGAGGCATTCATCAGGTTTTATAATTCTTCAGAGTCTTTTCAACACTTAAACATGCAGGCTGCAATAACAGCTGACAAAAGACAGGATATTCAAAGATAAAGTTGTTGTCACCCTTTTACTCATAGCACTTTGCCCTCCCCCAAAGATACACCAAACTAAGGGCAGAGTCAATTTTAATGCTCAATTTCCTGTCCCTCTTCCAGCTAATACCAGCCATATGTTTTAATTACATAAAGCTTTTATCTGGCAATGGCAATAAATGGCTTTAATATCTGTATCGTTGGTAACATCCTTTGCAGTTGTTAGGACAGATTAATTGCCATTTTCCCTGGTTTTTTTTCCTTTGACTTTTGTACCAGTTCTTGAAGCATGACACACTACAGACTCAAAAGCAAATTCAAAAGTATTTTAAAGCCTTTGCTTTGTATTTCTAGCCTTCTTGAGACCAAAGGTATGAGAATGAACTAAATATTTAATAGGGCATCAGCATATAAAGCCCACTGTGCCCATTTTTAAGTCAAATGTGATGCACTGGTGTAGTATAGGAATAACACACATTCTTTATGTCTGCATGACACTTCAATTAGTAACTAGATAAAGGTATGCAAGACCCTTGGCACCTAGTCAGGGGAATATGAAAATGTACATAAGTCTTACTGAAGGTCTAGATGAAGACCTAATGTCTGTCTTCACGCTTCATGCATAGACTGGAACCTCTAGAAATAGAAATAACAATTCTGCAAAGGGTAGAAATAACAATTAGGCTGTACAGGGCATTTATGCTGTGCTTAAATTTAATCGGGCGAGTCATTATAATTAACCAACCTTTTCTCAGGATCCAAGTGTGTTCCACGTAACTCACCATCTGCTGAAGTGAAGCATAATCCTATACAATCTATTATGTCCAGATTTCTCAGGAATAGGATAACTGGGAGCAAAATTTCACATTTGCAAAAGCTGACTCAAAGTTCCCTTCTCTAATTCAGCCACACACTAAAACAGCACTGATTTTTAAACTTGAATAGAATAAAGAGAGGTCTCCAACTGGTGTTAGTCAAGAATGTTTTCAAGCCTTTTCTAGTAGGACTGGAAGGCATTTCCTGCTTTAACATTGTTGATATAGAGTGTTACTGTGCTATATATAAACTGTTGTGCATCCGTCTCGCCTCCTCTGTATTGGAGTCGGAGTTGTGATGACTACACTGACTTTGGTCTGATCAGCTGTACCAACAGCACTTGGGAAGCTATATTAAATAAGTACAAATTATGGGAGAAATTTCTACAGTGAAAGAAATTAATTGCATGCAAGGGCCCACTGATATTTCAGTAGATGACAAACCTTGTTTTGAAAGAAACATTTCCCTAGGAAGAAGAATTGCCCTCAACACACACGTGCTCGTGAGATGTCCATAACTGTCCTCAAATACCAAAGTCCAGAACGCTTTGGTGCTCTGTTTCCACTAAAAATGTGCTAATGTCCTAATACAAACCTGGCTACAGAGCTTGAAGCTCAAGGACACAGTTTTGTTTTCCTGACTGTCCCTAAACTAGTTTGATATTTTTGCCTGAGTCTTTCTCTGACTGATGCCATTTGAGCAACATCTTCATCTGTAAGAACTGGTGCTGTGGAAGTGTATTGTTATCCAATTGCTGGTAGCACAAGGAGCACCCCTAGGTTGGCAGCAGGCATAAGAAAACTGATTTCCTGCACAGCCATAACTGAAATTTCATATAATCTCTCCAATGGAGTGAAGTATTCTGCCATAACTTTCCAAGTGTAAACAGCAACATAAATGTTCTTGATGCATAAATACTGCCAACACTGGCAGAATTTTGTGTTCTGGCACAAACTGTGTGTGAAAATTGCAATCAGTCTTACCACAGAGCCATTCAGAAAGAAAACAAGGCTGAAAAATAAGAAAAAAAGGCATTCTAGGGAAATGTTTGTGAAGTTGCTGCTGCTCCAGGGCAATATAAATTTTGTGCAATGTAAATTTTCAGTGTAAATTCAAGGCCACTTAGAAAAAAACAACTACTTAAAAGAACAACCATTATTACTTGGTGGTTATTAGACGCAATAATCACTTATTTCTCTGAGGGCTTCTTTTATCCAGAGGTACAATTTAACTATTCAGTGGATTAAATTACAGGAGGGGGTACTATCTTAGAAAGCTGATAAGCTTTTTATTAATTTCAACAGGCTTTTAAACATAGTGAAAGGCCAAAATGTGTGCAGTGATGTTTGCTGAAAGAGAATTTAACTGGGATGAAGCTGTAGGCACAGAATCTCAGAAACCTAAACTATTACTGACTGAAGGACTCACAGCACTTCCTACATTTCTACTTGTGTGCAAATGAGAAGTATTTTATTTAACTCTTTGGCTTGCTGCTTTAGACTGTTTTTTCCCCCCGCACAACATTTTCAGGATAAAGCTTTCCCATATTGCATTAAAATTTTAATCTAACCTCAACATGACAAAAACTAGTTAAAAATAGTTTTGGGAGGCAGAAGTGGGTTGACACTGATACACCTTTTAAAAACAAAGGCCTTAGGAAATGTTAATTTATAAAAACAAAATTGAAGACTTTAATAAGCATGGAACTATTGGAAAGCTGTTGCCATGAGCCACATAGTTGCATTATAAAACCCATACAGATGGCAGATAGGGTGATATAACCTTTATCAGATTAAAGAGGTGTTGCTGTAGACACACCAACATTATTTAAATGTTTTAAGAGCTTATCTTATTTTTCTCCTCCTAGCAAGGAAATGTTTTCCTTTGCTAGTGTTTATCTTCCAATATTTTATCAATATTTATGGAGCAAGACTGTTCTTTATGAACAATAACTTTTAGACACACCAGTTAAACATGCAAGTTGCAATCTGACACAAATTACAGTGTCAGACCTTCCTAAGCAGCTAAACATATTTTTTTTAAGTACTCCATCAACTTAATGGCTTCTCTGATGTTTTATGTTTTAAAGCAACTGCTTATAGCTACTATGTATATACAGAAGGCCATTAATAATGGAGTTGAAGCATTTTCTTTATTGGGAGGAAAAATCCAGATCAAGGGTTTAGAGCACAGACTTCTATGACTGTGTCATGCCTGACCTACTGTACGGCTCAAGCCACCTCTGTCTCTTTGTATCTGCTGCTGGTTTAAATCAAAATCACCTTGGAGCAGAAACCATCTCTTTAAGTGTATTTCTAGAGTGCCTAGAACAACAAGTTGATCTACTATTGAAATATCTACTATTGAAATTACTTCTATCCACTTTAACTGCAAACAACTGTCATGGCTTTTGGAATAATCACCTAGTTCAATAGATTTTTCCATATTTTCATTTCCCCTGAAAATATTTCATTGATATTCTAAAGTGGTTTAGGACAGAAGGAATTAAAGAAACATAAAGTCCTACTCTCAGCACCACTATTCATTTTTCGGTTGAATGCTGGAACTGCAAAAACCTTTTAACCCCTAATAGACATTATAAAGAGATGCTGTCATACACTGGTCATCACATGATGAATAAATTTAGATCTCAACAATCAGCAGCGAGATTATCCTCACAGTTCATCTGTGAGCTTGGTATTTACCACCAAGAGGCTAAGGTTGTTGACACAACAAAGCTCACACCTCAGTTTGGGTGCAAGGCTGACTTCTCACAGAAGCCAGCAGCACAGAGGCCCTACCAGGGGTAGGAGGAGTTCCAAAATCCCTTGATCTAGTTGGTAGGAATGATGGACAGCACAGACAGAACATGGACTTGTCCTGTGTTTTGGGGGGAGCTTTGTGAGCTCAGCAGGCACAGCACTTCACACGCAGCAGTGGTGACAACAGAGCCATGCACAGAGCCCTGCTCATCAAACAGTCCTTCCCTCAAGGAAGGGAGAAATGCCTCTCTTTGAATTCATGACATTTCACCAGTATCCAGCTTTGTGGAGTGCAACAGTACTACTAAGTCCTATCAAAGGAAGCTTGATGGAATGGGTAAAAAAGTAAATTATTCATACTCCTTGAAACAAAGCAATGGCTCAGGCTTCAACAGACTTGTAACCTGAGCTACAGGACAGCTGCTCTGCACTTTATCTGAAATTCATTAGCCTCCCCTTAGTTACCTTACCCTGCAGAGGCTGCAAGGCAGGAAGTCTGCTTTATCCAATAAAGGGTTGCTTAACCTCTCCTCCCTGGGAAGGAACACACAAGATCACTGCAGATGTGTCAATACAGCAGTGCTCTGGGAATCCGGGGAGCCAGAAAGCCTTCCATAGCTCACAGGCACAAACACCAGCAGATTTCAAAGCAACTCCTTTATTCTTCCTAACTATATCAGCAGGATGAGGATGAATTCCTACCCTACCAAGAGGAATTTTCAAAACCATCTATTTATTCTGCAGCAGGATGGCCATTCTGTATATTGATTAAACATCACCTGCTATGAGACGAAAAATTTATCCGCATGGCAGCATATAATTTTTTCCTGAGAGAAGCAAGAAACTGAAGAGAAAGTGCATCAGAGTGAGCTGGCTAACAGTGGAACACAATGTTGCTTTCAACTACTCCCCAAACACCTTGCATATTAGTTCACAATTCTAGCATTATCCCAGATTCCCAGAAGACAAAAAGGTACGGAACATACAACTTCTGTTTCTGGCCTTTGGCTACAAGCATGAAGTGCCATTTCCCCGGCAACATTAAACACTGCATTGAAAACTTCCAAAAATACTGTGTCAACTAAATATGCTTATTTAAATCCAAAATAAACTCATTATATTTTTCATAGGGGGGGAAAAAAGAAACTATACTTCTACAGTACTATTAGTATTTTTCTGTCTTTCTTTTCTTACCTTGCTTGGTTATTTCAGGGTATGCTCCATCTGAAGTTTTTGGCCTGAACACAGTGCTTTACAATATTACAGCTTATAATATTACCTGAGGCTCAAAAATATTGACAATATGCTTCCTTTTTATCAATTATGCATATACTTTTCCTGGAACAACATATGTACCAATAGAGTATATTTGGAGGAGGTTCTTGGCATCCTGGGTACTTACTATTAAGCAAGGGATGAAAAATAAAAATTATTCAGTCTTACCAGAAACAGTTGGAGAGCATAAGTTCCCTCACAACCCCATCCCCTGGGGCTCTACTTCACACCATCCATCTCTTGCATAAGCAGTGTTTCTCTACATACAGAAGCTCCAGAGCAGAATATGGATTAGAAATCTGTAGTGTGGCACGGACTGAGGAAATCTTTGCCACAGAATGATTTGATACTAATTTCTAAGGTCATTTTCACATCAAAGGTTGAAGATTTTTTTAATTTTTAAAAATATTTATGTGACCAAAGGTCTATTGATGTTCATTTTCTACCACTCATCCTGCTCTCCACATTTATGGCCAGCACTTTTCACATCAGTATCTCATAGTTCTTGTTGGACTGGCTAATTAAAACTGCACAGCATCCTAAAGAGTAGGTGTACAACAATATTACTCAAGCTTACAGACAAAATGGTGGAACTACAGAAAGGCTGAATTTAATTACTTGTCTAGCATCTCACATCAAGCCAGAGCAAACCTCAGAATTTTAAAGTTTGGATCTGTATTTTCTCCACAAGAAAAACACTTGAATAGTATTTTGTCAAGTAAATATTTTAGCCTCTACCCATAGCACAAGTTACAAAAACAGCCAGTCGTGCCTCCTTAGATGTTTGACAAGAACTGTTAGTTATCTCTGTGATTGACTTTCACAGTCACAGTCAATATGTTCTCCGTGGTATTTTATATTTAAAAAGCCTATGTAGTTACTTATGCAAGCTTTTTCACAAAAAGAGACCAACTAACACTTGTTTTTCCACAGCCTTACCTACATTTATGCCAGAGGGTCATGAGTTTAAAAAAAACCTCAAATTATCAAGGAAAGTATTAAGAATGAATGATCACATATATACACTGAAATATGGACTAATTCAGAATTAAATCCTCTATCTGTAATATGAGATGAAGACTCTGATAGAGGACAACTTAGAAATTAAATTTAGTGGGCAGTTTTGTGTGAATTTTAAGACTGTGAGGATCACTGACACCATATTTTTGAACATATTCACCATGGTACAATTTTATAATATTTTTTGCTATTTAACTTTAGCAACAGTGTTTTCATCACAGGACTTACATAGTTTCCCTGCCTACATGCACATTGTTGCTGTGTATTTCTGTGCCTTCAGATGAAAAATTCTTAATTCTGTGTCCAGCTTCTACAAGTTGCTATTGCTCACAGAGCACAGAAATCATAAAAAGTGAAAAATATCTCTGAACAGTGATATTGCATAGTATTTGGGGATTACAATCATCAATATCTAAGATCTAAAGTGAGAAACTACCATGGTTTATGCATAAGAATGGTGAGAGTAGACTAATTTTAGCCCTAAGCTGATGTTACTCTAGCCCTGCTTTAAGTAACAATTGTATAATTAATGTTGTCTCTATCTTTTCTTTGATACTTAAATATGTTGGCTTGACAAGTTTGCATTTTTACTTTGCTTTGTATGTTTCCCAAGGCTTTGACAGAGAAATTGGCTTCCCATACAAAGATGCTTATTTATAGGAAAATTTCTTCTTGTTCAAAACCAAATTGATTTTAACTCCCACAATAGAAGATGGCCAAATATTACAAGATGACACATTCCCACTGGGTATGTGGATTTAGGAAGAAGCTAAGCAGCGAGCTAACAAAAAGCTAAGCCCTAAAACATTCAGTTAAAACATTCGATAAAAAGGATTGGATTCAGCTACATCAAATCCTCTGTGCAAACACAAAAGACAGCTTCTTAAAAAAAACTTTTTGAAATGGGCAACCTTACTGCAGGAAATTCAAAATTTGTCAAGAACCATAAGAAAACAGGTTAAAAGAGCTGCATGGCATCCCAATCCAACATCAGGCATATAGGGTGTATTGGGGACTACGTGATGTACTCTAGCTGATGGACTGAGCTCAGGAATGGATTTAAGGGCTTTGCTGCATTGGATCTGGAAAGTCCGGCAGAGAAAACAAGGTTTTTGGAAAAGTCAAGTGCTTATATAGGATCTTCTCCACCAACATCTATGTTTAAGACAATCCTTATTATCCCTGTATTTCATATAAGTTGTTGAGGTTTTCTTTCCCTCCCATTTCCCAAGACAACAAAATTTTACAAAAAGGCTCATTTTAGGAATTGTATTTCCCTTCCCAAATATAAAATTTTCTGGCCATTTCTGCACCTACTGTCCGAATGTGAGAGAACATTTGTCAAGGGCAGTGGAGAAGATTGCAAGTGGCTGAGTGACCCTTCTAAACATGCCTTTGTTTTTCAGCTGAGTCATGTGAATTAACCACATTTGAGCTCTGACCTAAGATCCAATTACAAAGCAAACTTTGGTATCTAAGCTCTCCTGGAGAGGCAGCATATTTGAATATCTGCTCACAACAGGGCAGGATCATTTCACAAGAGCCAAAGGTGTGACTTTTCAGGCAGCAGTAACTAGGTCATTTACAGCCATCTGTTCCTAGCCTCAGCCTCCCTGCAGTCATCACCAAAGCTGTGTGCTAACTAATTTTCATCTGCTAATCAGTGGAGACAGCTCTGAAACTAGCAAATCATCCAGTTTCAGTCCACAGCTTCTGGACTCCTGTGGGTGGTATTTCCATGAGACTTTATTACCAATAAATGTAGAAAGTTTTCTCTGGAAGAAGATCCTCTCTAAGGCTTTTGACCCGTGTGGAACAGGGCTCTGGAAGAATGAGAAGGCTTCATCTGATTCTTCAGACAAAGAACAGGAGTTACATGTTCTTTGCCTCCAAGTCTTCAGGCAAGCACTTAGGCACCTTCTTCATTTTGTGTTTGAGCAATTAGGTATATAATTGCTTGGAGATACAGACTTAAAGGACCTGCTTGACATATCCTGGGAGGCCTGTGAGGAAGCAGGGAACTGAATCACGGTTTTCCAAGTCCTAGGCAAGCATTCCAAATGCTGCAACATCCTTCCACTACCATGTGACTTTAAACAGCACAAGTGCTTACTGCCACTGAAACTGTGAGAAGATGAATCCATAGCACCAAACAAGCATGATTGTATTTCATTTGCTCTGAAGACTGACAAAGCAAACCCCATAACAATATGTGTTTTTCAAACCTCCCAGCTCTATCCAATCGCACAATTTACACCGTGCTCTGAGGGATTTTTGTGAACATGTTTTCCTTGTATATAGCTATGATTCCTTAAGTTAAAAAATATTCACATTCTTCAAATTAGCTGTTTTAGTTCCATGGAATGAACCTGCTTTTAAAAATAAACATTTGCATTATCACAATAGTGTTGCTTTGGTTTAGTAGGCTCTAAAAAGGGTCCAACAGGAAAAATTCATGTAAGTAGATATTGAAAGAAAATGTCTTTAGACCCACAAAAGCTGCTCAATGAGAAATTAATGGTAAGAGATAATGATCTAGTTCCTATACTGCTGCTCGTGATTCTGTATCACAGTACCTTGGCTGGGGCTCGGAAAAGTACGATTTAGAAGATATGAACAGTGCACAGCATTCATGAATAGACCACATGAAATAAGGTCAAAATAACATCTCACAGGAACTATTATACTCTCTCACGAGCATATAACAGCTTTGAAAGGAACCAAGTAGGATGGCTCTTAAACTGTAGCAAGGACAGTTGCTCCCTGAATTCCTCACACACAGTATCATCACAGCCACTGGAGAGAGCTGTCAGTTCGCCTGGACTCAGATGTGGCCAATCAATAAGATATTTGCAATCCTATCAGTGGGGATTAAACAGATTTCTAAGGGATATATCCTGTAATCCCTGCTTTTCAAGATGTGTGACAACTATACAATACAACACAAGTAAAGGAGCTAGAAAATTACATCCTTAGAGGCTGATATGGTTTCTGTTAGAGAGCTGGTGCATCACGTTCCCAGGATTGCAGCTGATGCTCCAAGAGTGCAGCCAGGCATCTTCTTGCAGCTGGTTACAGGACTGGGGGCTAGAGGCCACGGTGCCATGCAGGTAAGAAATGAAAATACACTATGCCCAGGATCCAAGTGTGGTGTAGTTCAAAACCAGGATCCCAATTCACCTCATCAAAGCACCTCATCTTTATGAAAAGCAGAGGTCAAAAATACCTTTTTTTCCTTCAGCACACAGATTTTTGTGCACAGTTGGGGCCAACTGTAAAAGAGAGAGTAAACATACCCATGGACATTTGTGTGATAGGAATTACATGCGTGAAGAGGAAGAAGGAGCAGAGCAGTCAGCACTGGAACTCTGGCTCAGATGTAGATCTGCAGCTCTGCACTGTGTAGGGTGAAAACTCCTCCAGTTTTCCCTTTTCTCTCAGCAACGTGCTGCAACTCAAGCACTGTGCATGACCCTCCTTGCCTAAGCCTAGATTAAAACACATGTGGGACAGAGAGGGGGCAGGGGCAGGTCACCCACAACTCTTAGCTCGGGCTTTGGTTCTGGCAGCTTTTCAGTTTGTGTTTCAAGGCAGGGTTGGGGTTTCCACGGATAAAGCTGCACTGCAGAGAGGGCCAGCAGCACGTGCAGGAGCACGATGCAGGGCTCTCCCCCACTTCTGAAAGAGAAGCAGACCACTGACAGCACAGCAAGACTCAACATTCTGCAGAAGCTGGTCGTCAGCCTCACATTCTCTTCTTTCTCGACATGCAACTTTGGATTTTAAGCTTTTTTGTGTGTGCTATGAGACATGCATAAATAAAAATGAGTGGTACCAGGTAATTATCACAACAATTGTGATATCCTTACGTAGCACCTCAACAAATCAAGGGAAGATTTTTCCTTTTGGAGACAGAACATAAAGTGAGGGATAAGAAAATAGCCTACACAATGCTGCCACAGGGATGCCTCTCAAATCATTTTATCAGCAAAAAAACGGAAGCCATGTCTGCTGGTAACAGCTAAAGATCACGTTCTAATTTTAGCAGTTGCAGTTAACTCATTCCCAATGGAGTTGCACTTACCGTGAGAAGGTTTCTAACTGCTTCAGCACTGAAAGGAAACAAGCATTGAGTCATTCAACTGCAGAGCTATATGCAAATATGCTTTTCGGCCCATGAAGGGAAAGCACACAGAATCCGCTGCTGTAACGCAGCCAGCCAAACATTTCCACACATTTCTCATAATGCAAACGCTGGAAAGAAAATAATTCATTTACCAACCAGTGTTTTAGCTGTCCCTACACAAGCCTGAGCATTGGCATGCACATGCACTCTGTTAGGGACAGAGCGTGTGTATAGAAAATAGAGGCACACTGCATACCTAGAATTGGTAAGAAGAGTTTTAATCAACAGATGTATTCCCCTTGACATCGAATAGTTCAACAGTAATATTGCTGCTTTTACTCAAAGATTATGTTTATGTCTTACATAACTCAAGATATATTAAACCGATATATTACACTTTTCTGAGGTTCTGAAGACCATAATATGAACTCTTCAATTTTTTCAATTATTAACTCCCAGAATAGCAATTCTGTATAAAGAATTTAGTTCTTTATACAGAATATGGTAATTTTCTCTGTTGACCTCTAATTGGGCCTACAATAGAATCCACATCTCCCAAAAAACTTCCTTATACTAAAGCTGATTTAGTACAAAGAAATTAATAAAATGCTTTTATAGTTAGGAGACTTCTTGTTTATCCTAAAGCATGCACATAGTGTTAGGAGAATCCTGGCACTTAATATCTAAGGGTATTTTAAAAAAATTAAGGACACTTATTTGGGGAACAGTGATAACATGAGGCTTTTTAAAGAGTGATTTTTTTTCAATGAATTGTGTAAACAGATTTGCACCTTAGAATAAATTCATGAGCAAGTTATTTCACAGTAGGGAATGAGAATTTCTTTTTCATTCAAAAAGGATACAAATCAAGAAAAACACAAAAATATTAAATCCAGTAAAGGTCAACATAAAATTATGATGTACTGTCAACTGGTAAGTGTTCTTGAGCTGCCATGTGGTTTTCTGCCTAGATTAATCCCTGCTGTGAGCCTGTGACTGAACAGAGGCAGGGAAATCCCATGGGAGCTGGTCTCACACAGGCATCAGGGAGGGTTTGGGATGGAGAGTGCAGCTTGTCACTAGGGATGAAACAGCAGAACTGGGGACCTCTGTATCCACTGGCCAAATCCAGTGAGCATGCTGGCAGCATTCAGAGGACATCCACACATACACGTGGCAATATTCGTGAGGGGGATCCCTTTGAGGCACTGACATGCAGACAGGTGGAAAACCTCTGTCTCTGCAAATAAGTGGCCATGGGCTGTGATGGCTGGGGCTCGGCTTTGTGTCAATGAGCAGCCCAGCCCTGCAGATGCAGTCGGCCTGGGAAAGAGGGAAGCACCAACAGGAGTGCTGCTGCCATTTCTCCCCAAATGTGCAGATACTGATAAACAACGGGGGAGGAAATGGCTTTCAAACAGCTATCACTCAAAACAAACACAAAGCTGAAATGCATGAGGATGTGCATTACAACTGATATAAAATATATTCCTGTTCTACTCACAAGGACAGATTAGCCCATGAAAATATGTTCAACTTCAGATGTAAACTGAAGTTGTGTTTCCACAATGCACAAGCTCACACTAATTTTTATGAATACCTGTAGGCATTGTTGAACTGTGGCCTGAGTGTAGAGAGAAGGGCACTGCTCCAAAATTCTAGGGTAACTCCAAGGGTTACCCTGGAAAACTTAGATGATAGATAATTCCCATAGTTATTTTCACTGTTTTTGGTATTTCACATCCCCTGCTACAAATATCTCAAATATGTGAGCAATCAGATACAGAAGAGGTAACTTTACAGAAATAATTCTGCTGCTTAAATTCAGAGAGGAAAGGGTGATTATTAAAAATTAGTATTACTAAAATTTCCTCTAAAATGACATAAAAAATGCAAATAGATTCACCTATCTATTGATGAATAATAACACTGAGAATGTTCATGTGCATTTTTGGTTTGATTAAACTGGTACCTCCTTTAGTCTACGACCAATATTATTACTATTCTTTTTTTCTCTGCAAATAACAATCTATTATAGTCCAGGACTTTTAAGCTAAATTTCTGTGAAAATTTACCCTCTAAACCCCCTACTTTGTGTTTTATAGAAATATCCATCTTAAGCATTAATTCACTAGACCAAAAAAAAATTTTAGGACAGAGAAATGAAAATTGTTGTGGACTGCTGCAAACAAAACATGAAAATTATTTCCCTTTTTGCAAGCTCCAATTACACTGAAAAATATTTTTCCTTTTGCTATAATTAGCATGTGTCTCTCTGATATGTATTTTTAATGAACAAATTCACATGATAAAACAGATTGGATCCTGATGGAGCCCAAACATAGTTCCCTAAAGAACCAGCTGTGACTTTAGACGGGGTGATTATTTCTGAGCTGAGTGTTCAGAACATGTTCAGAACCTAATGGCTGCTCCCTGGCAGATCATTCTTATTTGTTGCATGGGGGGTTTTGGGTTTTTTTCATTCTGTGTCAGGACTGGGTAAATTGTGTGCTGCTTTTTCAAACATCTCCTCCCTAGACATCTCTTCTCATTGCAATTATATTGCATTCCACTTTGTCCTGGCAGTGCTGAGCTGTGTGAGCTCCTATCACAGGACAGGCTGGCTGTCAGGGACTGCTGTCTGCCTCCACCTGCCCTCAAAGAACAGAGCATTTATTTAATTGTTGTCTTGGACATTAGGGCACTCCTAGCAGCAGAGCCAGGCACTGGTTTCCACTGGGAGCTCTGAAGGCTGGAGACTTTCAGGGCCCAGAGGAGAGCGAGCTACCCCATCGCTAAATAATCTTGGAGTAAAGGTGAAAGGAATCAAATGAAAAAATTAGAAAGGGGACAGCACACGTGAGGGAAGGAGTCAATGGGGATGGTATGAGGACAGGAGAATACAAAAGAAAAAAAGAAAACCACCCTGTGAAAGACAAGAAATAGATCTCATGTAAAACAAAGTTTCAAAGGATAAATAGCATTATTCCCTGCTGTGCTGCTCCAGCACCTGCCAGAGTGATGCAACATCATCAGACACCTCCTTGTTTGAGGAGCCTCAGGGAGGTCCACCTTCCCTGAGTTCCCCACACCGGGAGGTTTCAAATGTTACTTTAAACTGTTCATTATTAGGAGAAGAGCAGCAGACACAGACCTCTGAGGACCAAGACCCTTGTTTGTGCCCCACCCTGGCTGCAGAGCCAGAAACAGCTCTGCTTTCTCCCTGGCCTGGGTGTGGGGTCTGCAGCCCTGGGAGTGGGGAGGGGAATTTCCTGGGATGAGAACAAGCAGACCTATCACAGACGAGTGACTTGCAAAGCCAGGACTCATCCCACAACACTTCAACCACCTAAAATTTGAACAGCTAGTCCAGGTAAGTCGTCTGGGCTGCCTCTGAGATCACTGGAGAGATCACTGCCTAAGACTATTCTCATCCTTTGACAGGCACTCCTCTAAAACGTTGGGGAAAAATAAATTGAAAATTCTAAATCTTCAAAAGGTAATCAGTCTCACTTTCAGGATCCAATTGCTAGGGATTAGTCTGATATTACTAAGGTCTTTGTATCAAGCAACTCTCAAAATGCCATCAATCTGGGCTGGAATCAGAAGCCTAAGACCTTATCAGCCCCTTACCACTCTCTCTGAATTATTGTTTTCCTCATTAAAAAAACAAGAAGTGCCATAATCAATTATGTTCAAATAACCACCAAATTATCATTTGCTAGTATGTTAACTTTCCTGGCTCAATCTGCCATTAATAGGATTAAACATGCACATTTTCCTTGGTTATCTCCATATTTGCATATGTTCTTTCTCTTCCCTGTTTTTATTATTTCCATTTTTCTTCAACTAGCAGCTTTTCTAAGCTTGTGAAATAATCACAGAAGTGAGGAACAGTCTGATGTTACTTGCTGTAATTAAGCAAAATATTAAAGGTTTTTAAATAACAGGCCAAATAAGCACAGCTTACAAAAACAGACTGTAACTTCTTGTCTTAATCTGAATTAAATCAAGGAAGAGCCAGACAGGGGAAGAAAAGAACAGAACAGAGGAATCTCCAGAAAACTAGTGACTCTTCATCAAGCTCTTTTGGGAAAAGCAAAAGCTCATTAAATTTTACCAATTAATCTGTAAATGAAAGGCTGAAGGAGATTATCATGTCAGTTGCTTTTAAAGGAAATCCACTTCTAGCCTGGAAAAGATGCTATCAGCTGTATATTTCCCCACTGTACACTATTTTTCAAGTTCTGAAAATTTTAGAGGATAAACTACACTATAGATGCATTTATATTTTGCTGGATGATCAAAGGTGCCCTGAACCTCATTGTATACGAACTAAAATAAGTGAAATTTAAAAGTTCTAATTTTTGCCACAGAGAAGTAGCACTAAGCCTATTAATGAAATGCTGATAATATTAGCAGACAGAAGATGCAAAGTTTGGCATGTGCCAAACATGGCTCTCTGCTGTAATGCAACCTCAGACAATAATGCCAAAGACTGTTATTAATGGATCAGAACTGAAATGATGGATCAGTAACACGTATGCAGTGAAGCCTCATTCCCTGCCAAGATTTCATTTTTTTCTTACCTGGTCTCTTCTGTAGCTATAAAGAAACCATCATCTGAAGCATCAAGCCAATTTTGCCTCTGTCTCTTGATCACTGGAATGGTGCTTGTCTTAATGGCACTTGCACTGGCTTGCAAGGCCTTACCATTAGTCATGTGGATGTGGGGAGCAGCGTGCTGAAATCATAATAAAAGGGAAAGGTGTTTGTCTGAGAATAAGCATAATTCCATTACCGAGTTCTGCTGCTAAGGGCAGCCTGCACATGTTTCAAAACCCAGCTCATCTGCCTCAATCAGTGCCTGGGGGTAAGAGAACAACCAACCTGTGCCCATTGACATGTTTTATGCATAGGTTTTAAAGATCTTTAAAAACCTAATTAACTACTGCTAATACCATTTTATATAAAAAGATGTTGAGGCATGAGTCAATGCTATGAGCTAAGCAATTCAGAAACGGAAACCCATTGATTTTAGGAGAGAATTAACATTTTCTGAGTGAAAAACTAACATCCCAAGCAATGAGACACAAGACCTAATTTTTTTGCCCAAGTGTGGCATTAAACTAATTTCAAAAAAATCATACTTCTCACTTTGCAGGTCTTTATTCTGCCTTTCTTTGTTTTTAAATTGAAGTCACTGAATAAGACAAGTGGTTCAGTCCTGCTGCTATCCTGAACAGAAGCAGGAAAACAAAGGTTTCTATCACCGTGCTGGTGCCATGGTTCTTAGTTTTACTCACTGGTCTTTTTCTAGTTAGAGCTATCTGCAATACCTCTGCATTAATTCTATAGCTGATAACATGAAGCAGAAAATGATGCATTGATTTTCCACTAAACCTTTACCTGGAGTAATTGGGCAACCAGAGCAAGGACTCAGATCTAAGAAGAGAAGTTGCCTTCTGACACATGACAGAGTGGAAATGTTTTCTGTATCATCTATAAGTAAGATCTTGGAAGAATTCACTGTAACAAAAGTATTAAACTTGGAAATCTGAGTCTTGTTTCCCACATAATCGATTAGCAGCAGGACTAATTAACAACTGGACAAAACCAGTTATGATAGAAGACATTATACAAAGATGAAAATTTGCTTACTTTATGTCACATGGATTCAACATCATGTTTTCTCAGGATGAAGTACTATTATCTTGGTGAAGTGACACCATTATTCCACATTACTGATAGAATTTTTGTGACATTCCTGAAATGCACCCAGTGCTGCACATTTGTGGGAGTGCTGGGGACCAACACCACAGTCACTGGGTAAGGAAGGGGCTGATGGCACCCACAAAGACCAGCAGAACAGAGCACAGAACTGATCTCTTAAATCATGTCATAAAAACATAAAAGCCAGAAAAAATAAACAAGGACATTTTTTTTTCTGAACAACTCTTACACTCACATTCAAAGCATTATATTTGCATTTTGACACAACTTTCACCACATCCTTTACTCTCTCCAGTAGGACAAATTTTATGCATTGGACAGAAAATTCCAATATTCATTTTGCTACTGCAAGTAACTGAGCCATCTCCTCTGTGATTGCTTAGACCTCATGTAACCAAACCAGACAAGAAGAGGAGAAACAAGACATCATATTTGAGTGAGTCACATATAAATCTTTCTTAGAGCTAACCTATTTTCCTTTGTCTTAAAAACAATGATTTATGGTGAATGTAGTTGTTGCTCACAGGGTCATAGTAGCCCTTTTAAATAGTTACCTTTTTTTTTTCCATTTTTTTCATTCAGTGTCTAGACTACAGTTTGGGTTTCACACAGTTTTTTGTATTGGCTTTGGTAGGGACAAAGATCTAAAAGACATGCTACTAGAAGTAATTTAGCTTTATTTAGAATAAATTCAGAGTAAAATGCATAGGTGGTATGAAATTAGAAATTCATTAAGGTTTTTAACTGCTGATCTCTTCTTGTACATAGTGGGTAGTGCTCAAAAAGAGAGTAAGAAATCATGCATGGAAAACATTGCCACACATCAGATTTCCTATTAAATATTTGTATCTGGAAGTTGCCAGCACCACACATACAGAGAAAAATTCAAGGGCTCCAATGGTATATTTCTGTTGTGCTTCCCTACTCAATAATAGGCTTAAGTTATCTCATATAATGGTTCAAATCTTTTCCCAGGCTCTTTTCTAATACAGTGTTGAATGTTCCCTTTGGTCAAGATAAGAAGTACAGGCAAAAAATGTTCAGAAAATATACAAGGTACAAAAAGCATCTTTCCTGTGGCATAAACTCTGAACAGTGAAGCCTGATGGAAAAAGTACTTATCTTTTCACGACACTTTTTCTCCCAGCGGAGCCAGATATTGCAACTAATTCTGAACTTCTGTTTTTTCTACTTTTATTAGCCCCTAACCCTCATTCCAGGCAAGAGATAACACCATAGAAAATGACACAAGGCTTACAATATAATCTCATTTCTGTTGCATCAAATTGGTTAGAATTTTCTCTTTTATTTCCCTTCTACCCCAGCCCTTTCAAGCTATTTGAAGAAATTAATTACATTTCACAAAAGGACAAGAGAAAATAAGATCATCGTTCTCCAGTCTGTGCTAGGGACCACATTAATTTCAAGTTACTAAAAACAATTGAAGCTCTTGACCAGGCAATCAGTTCATTAGTTCTTCTCAAAAAAAATTCACCATTGTGTATGAAAATGAGCATTCAATGCCACTGTCACACTAATATAAACACCAAGAGCAAAATTAACTTTCATACAAAGTACTTGTTAAATGCTTTTCTTTTATGATGATGATGAATTCAAATTTCCTCTCTGGCACACGGTTATGCCAGAAAGGTTATGAAAGGCTCAGGAATGCTCCCTGAGCTACCACAGAAGTCCTTCTCATTTAAAACTCTGCCTGCAAAAGGCTTCAATAATTTCCTCACAACACCAGCGTGTGCAATCAGCTGCTGCTGCTGCTTTGGTTTTGAATGTGTACATCCCTAGTGAGCTGTGCTCTGAGTTTGCACCAGAGCCACTGGTGTTAAGGGTCTGCCTGCCAGGGGCACATAGGAGCATCACCTGAGCATCAGGAGTTTGCATTTTGGACAAATCTTCCTCTGTGATGAGTGACTCCTTTCTCCTAAATTCTTAATCTCAGTCTGAGTACATTCATTGAGATCTCTTGTTCCTCCAGGACAAAAAATTGTTCCATTCTCAAAAGACATGAGGAAAAAATCCTTTGAATGCACTCGAAAGAAAAACTTCTCAGGACAAAGGGAGATCTGATTCAGGCAAACTTACATCCCATAAAGAACACAAATATTTAAGTCATCATGGGGTTATCTCTGGGAAGAGTCTCTCCTGTCAAACAGGTGGTGTCCAATCTGCAGACTGAATGCACCCTCAGAGACCAAAGGCAAGCTTTCCCAGGTCATCAACATGGAGGACTTTATATAAAGACTGGTTGTGATGCAGCTTTACCTGCCCCTGCTGATCCTCTGCTCCTTGCAATGCTGCTCATCAAAACTCCCCTGGTAGAGGCATAAATTCCCCATCTGCATTCATTTCACAGTGGGCATGGAGACACCTCCACTTCCAAGGAATGCAGGTGATCCCTTCACAAAGAAGCTACAGGTCTTTGTCCCTGTCAAATCTTCTGGAAGCAGCAGCACTGAGTTACAACTGTAAATCAGGTCTTTCAACACAAGGTGCACTGGGCATAAGGCTTTGCTATGGCAGGGAAACCAAGGAAATTATTGTGTGGTATCACTATACACCTGATATCTGCTCTAGTGGCAGCAATGAGTCCATTGAAGACTGGATTCCATCCCCAAACCACCTTATATTAAAGTGGCATTAGCAAAATAGCATTTTTATTATCAAGAGTAGATCTCCTGTCTTCACTGTCTCCAAGATCAGCACAAGGATACTGAGATATATGATGGTAAGTCAAGAGAGGAATCCTATACAGAAATTAATCCTAAATTCCAGTCAGGGTTCCTGCCTATAACTTGCCCAGTTTGTACTGCTATATGAGTGGTCAAACATTTATTCATTGAGAGCCACTAAAAATTCTGAAAAGACACCCAGGTCTGAAAAGACATTCAGCTTTGAAATAAAACACGTAACATCCACAGTAACTCAAAATGTAAAAACTAACAGTGAACATTTGTACTATGGCTGAAGGAATGTTTAATTGGACTGCCATAAATTACTAAGTGGATTTCAACTTATGATTTCTTATGTCTTCCTCCCTTGTTTCAAAAAGGAAAACATTCCCATTACCTAAATTAACATTTTTAATTTTTTTTGCTGCATCTTTAAACAAGAAAAATCAATTGAAAGCAAGCAGAGCAAAAGATCTCTACAAGGAGAAAAAAAAAAAAAACCCAACTCACTAGAAGAAATCAGATATGCTCAGATAACTGGCAATAACTCATATTAATTGGTTCCATGTATTTTGGATTGACCTTATTATACAACACATCATTTAAAACAAGTTTAGAATTACCTTAAGTTTAAATTAGGTATTGATTCTCTTTTGCCACACCTGAAGTTTTCCTATTTCCGAAAGGATAAGCTTCATACCTTTAATAAGCATCAAGGTTCAGGGCTGGTTTAGTTATTCATAGAAATGTGAGATGAATGCAAAAATTAATACCCCAAATCTCTACACAGCATGAAGTCTCAAATGTTGATAATAGCATGCAGGCACACAACCACTTTGGGTATAGAATTTCATTTAAAAACCCAAAGGCTATTAAAAATGAAAGATTTTCAAACAACAGATCACATACAAGAAAACAACACAAGTATAACTTTGAAACCTCTAGATTTGCTATCGAATCTTTCACAAACACCTAAAATAGTTGTAATGCTGAAAATCTAAGTCAGTGACTTTTCTGTGCAAGGGGGAAAAATGGACCAAAAAACCCCCAAAGAAACAACCAACCTAAAAGATGATAGCTGACTTGCCAAAGCATCTGGGCTAAAATACTGTCATGTTTATAGTCCCTGTTTGTCATATATAGCACACACAAGCTATATAACCTCTGAATGAATGATGTCTTAGAAGGTATCATTTTGAAGTAAATCGTTATTTATGGAAATCAGTAAATTGATAATGAAAGATTAAGCTGGGCAACTATGCGCAGAATAAAAGGATATTTCTTTTATAGCTAAAACAGAGCATGCTCTCCCTCTCCCCCCATCACACAGATGCTTAAAATATTTTCTGGCTTTTTATTTTTATGAACAAGAATCTGGAACAAAAAATAGGCAGCTGGAATTGCATTTAAATACAAGAAGAAAAATTCTTGTAATGCCTTCAGAAAAACTGCACTTTGTTTTCAGCAGAGCAGACTCTATACCTTGCTGGCTTTGACTTCAGCATAAATCTGAATCTTCACAGACAAGATCAGATTTAATGCCTTACATTATTTCAACACCTGTAAATGCAACTTTTAAAAAATTCAAATGCTTTACCTTGGTAAGACAAAAGTTCTTTTACATCAAGCAGCCAAGGCAGTAATAGAAATTTGCTGTGGTACCTCCCACATTCTGATGACTAAAGGTCATGCTTTAACTTTTCATGTTACAATATAACTGTAATCAGTCAGAAAAAGGGAATTTTAATTCAGAGTAATTATTTATTGCAGTAATGATTATACATTGGCTCTCAACAGTATTGCTTTACTACATCTGTATTGAATTTAAAATCTCGTACTGTTTCTAATGCAAGGAATACCATATTTTCTGGTTTTACTGACAATTTCTACTTACTCATTGGGGAGTAAGAAATTTTGTTTTATACATTCAGTTATGCTTTACTTGCAGAGAAGAGCAGACATTACCATAACAATTTCTCACTTAGCAGAATACTTACTTTTATTTCTACCTGTATTTATTTAAGTGCATTGAACAATTACTGCACACTGACTACAGAATATTGACTTAAGGTCTGAGCCATCTGAGTTGTCTGGAAAGGTTCACAACACAGGAACCTCAAGAACTGAAGCTATTTAAACACTTTTTCTTTCTCTCTTTAAAAATTAGGACATGCTTTGGTGTGAGAAAAAAAATATATATAGGAAAAAACCCCACTCTTTTGGCTCAGTTTTTAGAACTGTTCTGATATATTAATGAAGAAGAGAGACTGAGTATCTTCAGAGTATCTTTAATAGATCAATAAATCAATAATAATTTGTGCTATCTTTAATAGCACAAAAAAGAGTAAAGGTAAAGCAGAGTGAAGGATTCACCAGTTTCAACACAATTGCCCTGCTCTTTTCCCAACACCAACACAGCAAGGAAAAAACATTGAAAAGATTCTCAATCCCTTCCAAAATTTGATAACAGAGGAATACACTTGAATAACTAAGCATGTTCTTTTGAAATGGGTGTGTTTAGAACAAATTCATGACCAACAAGGATTACATCACATCCAGTATGAAACAGAAACCACTTTTCCAGACATCTCTACTATTTTGAAATGTTGTGATCTGTAGTCCTTACCTATTTATAATTCATCTGTACTGGATTATTAATGCCTATTGATGATAAAGGCAATCCTGTACAGAAATTAATCCTAAATTCCAGTCACGGTATTAACCTTTTATGCCCTGTAGAGCCAAGAAACTCGTGGGGGAATTTACATGTCCCATAAATGCCATACATAAAGAAGAGGTAAATAAACTTCAAGGGACACCCTAAAAACTGTAGGAATGGAAGCAAACGAACTCATGTCATGATTTGCTGAGTTTATTTTAAAATTTCAACACTCAAAAAACTGGTCTTTTCCAAAAGCAGAAAGCCCTGTCCTCAAACACCCACAGGACAGCATCAATCATTCCCTGTCAGAGAAAGGTTTTCTCTAGTGCATTGTTGTTCAGCCCTTACCTAACTTTATTATGAGGTTGACAAAGAAAGAGACCAACCTTCTCACCCTACAAAAATGCAAGATAGACACCAAGTGCATGACACTCTTTTACATAAAGCTTTCTAATCTCATTTTTGAAGGCGTATCTGTCCACTTAAACATTTCCCTACTTCTGGAACCCAAATTCAAGGTAACCCAAACTCAAGGTAAAGTCAGAAACTGGCCTCTGAGAAATGTGATGCAAGAAATTACTCAGCTATTGTTCTGAAATTTAAATGTGCTCTGCCCCATGTGATATAGATAGAATGCAAGAAATTTTATCTACATTAAGTTGATATAATCAAAAATCACTTAAACACAGAACACAGAATTGTAGTTGAATTTTTCAGCTATTCAAACTGACAGCACTGTCACCTCTTAAATTCTTTCATCTCTCATTTTTTTCCCAAGATTTCTCTTGAAATAAAGACAGACTCATTTTGTGTCCACAATGATATTGGACTTTGTAAAAAAACAGCCAATGGCTTAGGATACTACTACATCTACTTAGTTTTTAAAGGAAAACATCATAGTTATAGGCAGATCAATATAATCCTATAATCTCCTCTATACTTACCATGATTGTTCTTGTTGTATGGCTGGATGACTCTGGAAAATAAAAGAACCACAGTGTATTAGAGAATGTTTTCTTTATCCACATAAGCCCTATGCTCTGATGCTCACCCTGAAGGCGAAGATGCTACTGCTCAGCTACAACAATGAACACATCAAAAATGCAGAGACTGGAAAGATTTCTCATGAAACAAGCATGAGACTCATCATTGGTCCTGAATATATATGGCATGCTATAATATGCTGTTAACTGCACTTCTTCTCTTTGCTTAATTATCCTCTTCTGCAAGAAAATATAAAAATGGAACTAATTCATAATTCATGTTCGAAGAAGTGAGGGTTTTTTTCATTTTGCTTTTAGCATATGGCATCATGAAGGATTAGCTCTGCAGACAAAAATACAGATAGTATCAACATAATTCCATTACTGTTCCCATTTCAAAAAAAGTTTTATAAAACTAGACAACCCTTTTTCTGAGAATGTTGAGGTGGGTGTTCAGTTTGAAACTGACAAAGCTTATTAAGAAATGCAACATGCAGAAAAGTTGACTATTCTCTCCTATATGATAAATCAGGAGTCAGTTAACTGAGCTCATGGTGATATTTATTTAAATTGCAGAGCAATCACTGCTAGGCCAATAATTAACCTAGATTTCACCCTGTTGTTTAACTCAGATTACTTTTGCTTTTTTCTTTCCCCAATAACAGAAATCACACTCTCTTTGGCTTTAAAATCTTACACTTCACATATTAGAGACCTTGTTCTTTTTCAAAGCTGTGCAACTTCAGTTACAAAACATAAACAGTTAAGAAACCTGCAAGGAAACTCACTGCTGGTCTATAAGATGCAAGATGATACTACCAGCAGTCTCACAAACTTGCTCAAAAACTTGGATAGGACACCTAGTAGGCTATAGGGACCTCTTAAGGAAAGGACATTTATCAAAAATACATGTTTTTATAAAATGTGCACAATTCTGAATTAATTGAATCAGCAATCTCAGTTTTGCAAATGATATAAATGCTAGATAATTTTTTTTTCTTAATTTATCCTTGTCTTGATTCCAAATTGCAACTTACAGGGTTTCCAACTACTATCACTTACACATTGAATTCTTGAGAGATTTCATTATTGTTAAAAATAGTATTAAAGAGATTTAAAGGACATGAAAACAGCTGCATATCTCTTTTCAAAAAAAAAAAAAATTACACTCTTAAACTGGCATTTAATTTCACCTCAACCAGTCTGAAGGTATAGTTCAAACACTGATAGAAAAAAGGTAAACCATTTTAAACATGTCAAACTATTTATAAACCCCAACATTCAACAGAAATTCCGATATCTAGTTTACATTTACATTTGTACAAGTCTTCATTCTTAATCAATTTTAAATATTTTAATAATTTTTAAATATTTTAAAATTGTTAATTTTTAATATTTATGTCACTAAGGTCACATTGACAGAGGTCCTAAAATTTGAATACCTACCTAAAGCCAGCAATATCTTAGTTGTGAGCTCCTCTGCCAGCCGTCTTTTCCTCTCCTTTTTCACACAGAAGGTACCATATATAAAAATACATTTAGGTCACCAGTCCTCCAGGCAATTTTTAAACTGGTAGTATAAGGACTAAATATTGTGACAGTCTACTGCTTCCTGATACTTGAACATATTTGGAACTCTTACAAAGTAAGAGAAGATCACAGTAAAGTGAAGAACTCTGTAATCTGTTAATTTTTTTATCTTCACAGTAAAGTAATTTCTGTTATGAAAACTTTTTTTTCTTTCCATCCCAATAAAATAACATTTCAGGACCTGAATATTCCTGAGAAAACACAGGATTAATGGAATAATGAATTACTGAGATGAAGACTCATTCCATTTATAAGCATAAATGCCCAGGAAAAAACCCCAACCACCTTATCTCCAAGAGCACAATACTTCCTGAAAAATCCTGAACTTAGGCAGAATTATCCACAAAGTTAAACACAAAGACTGTAGCTTCTTGTCTCTTGAAACACAGAAGAGAGAGCAGCTTCAGTCACTCCCAAAGTGATCCAAGTCGACAAACAAAAATCCATTTTTTTTTTTACTGAGATACGTGAAAGCTTCCCTCTTACTCAGAGGTGCTGTGCTCTTGGCACAGCTCTATATGCCAAATCTATAAAAACTGTGCTTAGCCATGATTGTCCCAAAATACACAGACATGCTCTCACTCAGTTGTCTGTGAAACTGAGAAGATCTCCCTGAAACGAGCTGAGGAGCAAGTGAATTTTCCTGGAAATTGTTAAACAGTGTATTTTAGAAAAGAACCTGACAGACGCTGTTAATGCAGTGCCAGCAGCTGTTAGCTCCAGGATATTACCATATTGATAATCCAATAATAAAACCCAGCCAAGAAGTGAAAAATATATTTGTAAATTATCCCTGTTATATCAGGCAATAGAATCAATCTCTTTTTTTTGCATGTATTTTTCTTGCTGTAGATACTGAAATATCATCTAAGCTGCCAAACACCAGAGACTTGAGTATATCCATAAATACAAAGCTAGGAAAAGAACTGTTTAATAAGTAGATATAGTCAAAAGATTTTAGGATCTAACAAAGACTATTAATTAAGGTGCCATTGATGCACAATTTAAACTCTTATATACTCTGATACACAAACATTCTTTAAGACTTTAGAACAGAGGAGACACCAATTTCTTCCAGAAAATAATTACACCCTGACTTGGCAGGTTCTGAAAAACACTTATGCATGGACACACCAGTCACTTTTGTGGAAAACTTTTAACTAAGGCAGCTAAGGAAGAAAGCCTTTGCTTTAAAAGGCAGGCACACAGCATTAGAAACCTTTACAAAGGGTCTGCACACCAACGCAAACTCCAGTGCAGCTTAAGGCATCAGAGATTATTTAAAAACCACAAAATCCTTAGTGTTGAACAGAACAGAAACTAAAACTTTAGATTTTCATTTTTAATGAAATGCTGTCAGGAATTGATATAATCTGGCTCAAAATTTAGTGAACATGGCACCAGTGGACACTTGGTTTATAAGGGAGCTCTTACAGCGAAGGATTTTGTGCAAGACAGCGATCTGTACTTGCACCACTCCAGCAGGAAGGAAGCTCCAGGATGGAGACTGATTCTCCCCTTCAGGCCAATGAAGTGCCAGGGAAGGGAATTGCTCCATTTTAAGAAGAAGTGGCCAGACATCATCACCACTAACAAGGGTTTATGGTGCTGTGATGTGGGAGAATTCCAGTAAATGCAGCTTCAGCGCTGACAAAGATGTTTATAAGTTTATTATTGTTGGAGAAATTGATGCACCAACAGCAGAAACTGCCTAAGATGCTCCTGTGCCCTTTCTACAGCATATTTATTTGAACTCAAATAGAAATGAGTAAGCTGTAGAAGAAATTTCCTCACATCAGAATGTGCTTTAACAACCACATTGATCAATCAAGCATTTCTCCCTGTTTCCAGGCAGTAGGACACCATAAAATTTCCCACTGTAAAACCATTTAAGACTAAATCAGAAGAAGTGCACTGCTCAGGGATGGTATCAGCCACATAATTATTTCAAGCTTACATATTATTTCCCAGCAACATGTTATTTTTTATTACACATCAGAATCCTTTTCCAGCTGTTCATGCGTTATTTGTATATGCGATGTTCTTCATTTCTGCTGATAGAAAACTGAGTTATCTGATATTTCTCTTTTTAATGTAATGGGATCATTCCCAATGCTAATGGGTGAAACATGTCCTACTTCTAAAACTTCAGAATAAATATGCTTGAAGATAATGTGATTTTGACTGGTGGAAAATAAAGGCAGACTGGCAATAGCAGAGCTGTTTAATCCTAGCAACATCTCAACTTATGGTGGTGCATAAGACTTTAAAAATTAATTTCACCCAGGATGGACCACTTTATGAAAAAATCTGAGGAAGGAAGACTGTTTCGTTATTTCTCATCCATTCAGGTCATGAATGTTTTGAGTAACCAAACATAATTGGTTTTTTCCTCCCAGTTTGCAGCAACTGAACAAGTGACATTTTTAATTCAAAAGTACTATTAAAAATAAATAAATACATATGTATATCTGATATTAAGAATGATTTTTGAGGAAGACCACTGTTCTCCCAAGACAGAAATGTTAAACATTGGAGAAAGAATATACAGATTAAAAAAACAACAATAACCAACCAAAAAAAACCTCTCACAAAATTATCACAGACCAGACACAGGATATTTCCAGTTCCACTGCTTAAGCACTTTGTGAAGGTGCCTTCTCTACTGCATTTATGTACTAAAATTGTTAAGAACTATTGCTCTGCAATCACAGCTTACAAAAAATAATCAACCTACTTGACTGTAATCATACACAGAAGCAGTTTGAGTATGAACTCCAGATCTTGAATCCAGAGCACATAATTCAGGAGGCAATATGCTGCTAATCCTGTTACCAAACAGACAGGATTCTCTTTCAGCAACTGTAATTCTTTAAAATAATACTAGGGGAAAGTAGTGATTCTAGGAATTAAGCCCTGGCTATCTGTTTTGTGGTTTCAGTGTTAACCTAATTACAGTGTTGTTTGCTGCTTGAAGAGCTGATTCATTCAGCCAATTAGAAAAGCCAAGGTTACTGCAGTTTCATGTCTACACATTACCTGTATATTAAAACAAGAAACACTAATTCAACAGCAGAAATGAGGCACTTTACCACGAATTCCCCTTTCCTCCTCCTGGGGTCCCACATGCCTTGCTCTTTCTGATCCCTGCTGGCACCAGTGCTACCAGAACCATGTGCTGCCCTGGTGAGTTCAGGGATGCAACACACACTGATTTTCCATGAGCATCCATTTCCTTGGCACAGCAAAAGCAAAGTGATCTATGGCACACTCCAAGTAGAGCTTTAGAGCATGAATGTGACTCTAGATTTGTTTTTCTTGTGAACCAATTGCAAAACCATTGCAATTACGTTTTTGAAAGAAAGGAATAAATGCAGAAGGAATTAATAATAGTCCCTTATTCAATTTCTAATGTAATTTCACCCTCAGAAATAATTCACATTTCTCAAGATTCAGTAAACCATTTCAGTTGAATGGAAATTGTATTTTGACTTTGGCATAGAGTAATTACTGTCTGTATTTTTAAAAATACACAATATGCTTAGGAATAGTTCTTTCTCAGAGGAAATCCAAGGAAACCTGGGTTTGCAGAAATACTTTTGCTCCTCCCAAGCACTCCCGTGGACAAATTACACTGCTTACCTTTTCTCACTGAAAAATACCCTGCAGTTTAAGTAGTCATCAGACAGAGAATGAAAGACTGTCCTTTTATTTGGAATCAAAGGAGCTCAAATACTTGGAAGATAACTGTAACATAAATTCAATGTACATATTTATCATTGTGAGATAATAAATAATTTTCTCAATTTTAAGAAATTCTAGGGGGAAAAGATATTTCTATTCTATTTTTTTTTTTGACAAAAATATTTAACTCCTCCTTGGTTATTTTTCATGTTAAGTCATATATCATTTGCATCACTGAGTTTGGAGAAATGAAGACCAAAGAGGGAAGTAGGGAATCATCAACTCACTGTTTTATAAAACATAAATTTAAATAGAGAAAAAAAATTTCTCGATACATGCAAACATGAGATGCAGAAGCTTAGTTCTACAAATGATTGACAATGTCAGCAGTAACATCCTGGGGTAATGAAGGCCTGTGTCACTTTCCAGGCCCATTATTTGGGCTCTGGAAGTTGTCAGTAATTCATCATCTCCAGTATCATCATTTGTACCTCTGCAAAAACAAGTGAAATTACTGACCACAGAAATGTAAGCTTTAGAGCATTTTAGTTTCCTAATAAATATTTTAAATTATTGCTTCCAACTGCACAGTGAAAATAGAGAGAAATTGGCTACTCTTGTGCAAGTTGCAATATTTAAATGTAGAAAGGTTGTTAGGTCAATCCCTTAAATGTCAGAGATGGTTTTAATGACTTTGTATGGAAAGGCAGGACGAAGCTCTTAAGGATTTCCTATAATGATATAAGCATAAAAGCAATACATTTCAGGAAGTTACTAAGAGCCATAAACACCTCTTCACATTCCTTTGCTTCCCCAGTAAATGACAGCAACACAGCACCATTTTTTTCCTGCGAGATCTATCTTCCACGTTCACATTTCCATCAATACCAGTGCACACATTCGACAGAGAAATCTGTAGCTGAATATTTTGAAAGTTTTTCCAGCTATACCAAAGACCAAAGCTAGAACACACAAGTCCTAAGCAAACTTCAGAGGGAAAACTGACTCTGGAGCAATATATAGCTTTTGTCTCTCACTTTTGGGAAGAGTCAGTATACACAATCCAGCATTAATCATACCTTGTGTTTTAGCATGGAAGAAATGGCAAAATTTCACATAGCAGCTTGTTTGCCACAACTCATTTCTTCTCTTTCAGTTGGAAATCATTGGTATGTTAAATGAGGTTTATAGCAGTTTCGGTAGGTTTATAATTTATTAATGTTTAAGGGAAACTTTAGGGTTTTCTTTTTTAAAGTAACAGAGCACCAGATATTTTTTGATGTGGAATCCATGCTGCTCCTCTGCCACCATAGCAGAACATCTCTATCTCCACTGAAATAATCAGGCACCTTTGAGAAAAAACAACTCACTCACTGCTGAAAAATTCCATCCTAAAGTGAAACCTCCTTCCCTTTAATGTACTTTCCCATAGTGTAATGTCAACTTACTTATAATTGAAGCATGTATTATAATTATTTCCACTGTCTCAAGAAAATTTGGGACAGGAAAGGTTTTTGTCTCCCCACATGTCAGTCAGGCTGCTTATTTTTCATCTGTTTGTCATAAATTCCCCATGGAAAAATAGAAGTGAAAACTAAGCTTTTCTACCTTGCCCATCTCCTGAACAGCTAATAGTATCAGTCATACCAAAATAGTACTTAAGAGAGAAGGTACATCTTTTTAAGGTCTTTCTCCATCTGCCAATTTCTCTTGTCACCTTCTCATCCTGCCAGGCCAGAGATGTGTGGGTTCCTAGGAAAACAGAACCCCAAAATTGTTGCCTCATACCTAGATACTTCATGCATCTGCTGCACACTTCAGTATATTCCAGGAGAGAAATTTGACTGTTGAAAGAATCCTCTCGAAGGCAGCAGGACACCTCAGACTGAAATACAGCACTAAAGGTATGGCAGGGAACAGAGGAGGAGGATCTGGGCTGTTGATTTGAGTCTCTTCAGCTGTGAAAAACTGGTTCTTTCATTTTTGCCCACAACATAAAAATGGTACCAACAGGCACAGACAGATTTCTGTATCTCATTAGTGACACTGATGCCTTGGACGTCCTGTGGATATTCTGGTTCTCATGCATGAAAGGTAAGGAAATGCATGGCGGATGACAGAGATTATTCCTGTGTAAAATACCTCTACCTGGTGTTTCCAAATACTACAAGCAAAATTATCATTACTCACCCTGCCAAAACAATAGGCTGACGGGAAATTTGACTATTTGGATGCACTATTGCTCACAGTTAAGCAGCTTGTGGGAGAAAGTAATTGCTTGGAATAATTTCAGACACTGTAATTTAAAGATCAGATTCAAAATATCTAAAGCACTCTACAGTCACACCTAAATCTTCCCATCATCAGCTCCAGTAACAAAATTGGATACATGTAACCTTCTGCAACATCGTGATTTTCTGAAGATGGAATTTTCCCACTTGAAAGAGGCCATCTTCATGGCAGAGAACCACTTAAATATCTTATGCTGACTTTAATTTCAGCAGCAATTGAAATGCTGCATCTCAGAGTAGTTAAAAGCTCCAGCATGTATATTACACAAAAACATCTCCAAGTGCTGTGAGTTTTCCAGAACAGCAAAATGCCAGTTCACTGGGATTTTTGATTACATCTTACAGAATGCAGGATTTGCTGTTGTTTGAAAATGAAAAATATTTTTCTAAGACCATCCAGCAAAAGTCTTCCTCCTGCTAAGGGACACAAAAACCTACAAGATCCTCTCTCTAGCTACAATATACAGTCCTCAAGCAGAGCAATTTCACTCATGTCCATGACTGACATTAACAAGATATCAGAGCACAACTTCCTCATTAAGAAAATATAAATGAGCTTCTCATCATTTTCAAAAATGACCAAGCAAAATCAGTCCAAAATGCCAAATTCTCCCACCCCTATCAACTGCACCAGACCTTTTCTGGTGATGCATCCATGGTAAAATGAAAGGGAATCTTGTGCTGCATTGGCTGAAAGTAAAAGTCAAGCCAATGTAAGACTTGTATAAGAAATGGTAATCATATTCTTGTTCATTACCCTTAAAAGCATTTAACTAAATATTAATGACATTTCTCATAATCTTCCCCCACTTCCCCAAAGAGGCATAAAAAAAGTGTAATTTCCATAATGTACTGCTATATTCAAAGCAAATAATTATGAATTTGCCTAAAAAGAAATTCTGCCAAAATAAGGCACTCATCTAAGCAGTAAAATTGACTTAAATTATGCTAATCTAAATTGCACCAGCCTAAGCAATATTTATTTGAACGCTGTGAAATATTGAATATCTTAAGTAAACATATTTATGTGGTCTTTTCACAACAAACAGCTAATACTGTTGGAAAAAAATAAACTTGAAAATGCAGACATATCCATGTCAATAATATTAAGATTGTGAAAATAGCAAATGAGATTTAATAGAAGTCCCCCATGCTCCTTTCTGTTTGCTCGTTTCACCAAAACAGACACTGAAGGGCAGAATCTGTCATCATCTCCATATCAGGCTTTCTGGATACTGTTAATTGATACAACACAATCAAACCTGCAGCAATCAATAGTATTTTGGAACCAAAAAAGCTTTTTAGTGTATTTATAGTAACACAACAACTCTGGGGGCTGGGAAAAGCTTTCACTGCACAAATAGTACACTGTGGTCAGGGAAATAACACAGAAACCACCACTTCCCAAGTTGATCTGATACTGAAGAGAAGCTGGATAAAACATAAGCAAAAAAATTTACATTTTATATTTACCAATAACCTGAGGAGGAGGTAAATGGCAAATATTGAAGGTAATCACTTTTAAGTCAGAAAAAATAGAATCTGTGCTGCTGAGTATCACTATTACTGGTGTGTTACTTTTTCATTGCATTTTATTTACACTTTCCCACATTTTAATTAAATAATAGCCAAGAAAAATAACCAAAATAGCCATTTTTAATACCAAGATAGTAATTTTTGCACTAAAAAAATACAGATTTCACTTATTTAGGATGTATGCTTTCCAATACATTTTTTTTTCACAGAAAACAGATAAGCAGAAATACTTCCCAAAGTGATGACTTGCAGTTCTCAGTACTAATTTTTCAAATTAGGTGTTATTTTGTGCAAATTGCCTTAACACAGCTGACTGTTTGATACACACTAATTAGTGTAGCTAATGACTGGTTTTACACACTCTTTACTTTGAGAAGAACATCCATACTAAGTATAAGAAAAATTTTACAGATTTCCAAGCATGTCTCCTTACACAGACATAAAGAGGGGCTTAATCATCATAATTACCTTGAACTTACTGCTACAGCTTTCTCTGCTGGAGAAATGTGTAGGTATGCAGCTAGATGGAGGTCAGTCTCTTCTCAAAGATAAAAAGAAATAGGAGAAGAGAAAACAGCTTCAAGGGATGCCAGGGAAGGTTTAGGCTGGATATTAGGGAAAACCTCACTGAAGGTGTTGTCAAGCACTGGAACAGCAAAAGGCTGCCCAAGAAAGTGATTGAGTCACCATCCCTGGAAGAATTTAACACTTGTAGCATTTAGTGTGGGGTTAGCAGTGCTGAGTTAAGGGTTGGACTTGATCTTTGAGGTCTTTTCCAACTGAAAGCATTCTACGACCATCTTTCAGCCAAGGGAAAGTAACTCATCACTCCAAGCTTACATGGAGAGTCCAGACTAATGGCCAGCATTGGTAGAGGGGGAGGCCTTTGTTCACATTCTCATCCAGCAACTGCTAAACCATCCATGCAGAACTCCACCTTCAAAGGTTGCAGTGGAAAGCCAGCATTTGTGGCCCAGCCTACTAATGCTGCTATCATATTTTGTTCCATCTGCATGTTCCATGGTGTCACCTTGGTCCCCCGAAGAGCCTGTGCTGCCAGGACTGCTTGTCTGTGGGGTAACAGCTGCTTGCTGAGCAGAAATGCAAGCAATCCTCTCTGCTGTGTATTCTCAATAACCACTTCTTGTCAAAGGATGTCATGATTCCTATCTAGGTGTTATTAAATGTACAGTAGGTGTTTTCACTGCAGTATACAAGTAGTGTTTGCAGGGACAGAAAAACACGATTATGGGAAAGATGATGGATAATGAATCAAGTTTTTCTCCCTTGATTTGGAATACTATTTTTATGAGCTTGTCTGAAAGGCAATTCCTCTCCTTTCTACCTTGACCTGTTCTGTGAAGCCCGAAAGCAGACAGACACCTCTTTTGTGAACATCATCTCCTGAACAATCTATTTGAGAGCCCAGCATCTGACAGATTTCTACCCTCAATAACCTTATTCAATTATAGAACAAATAAGCTAATGGCTCACAGAAGTTATATCTCACAAAGAGGTATCAGGAATGCATGCATGCATTTTCTTTTAGTGTAAACATTATATCCTGCTGGGTTCTCCTCTTTTTTGGAGAAGGTAAAACTGCTTACAATTAGATTTGAAAAATCTTTCTGTTTGGTAAAGATAAAAAAATTTGTCAGTAATGCGCAGCCACTTTTCAGGATGAAAAATAAAGACTATTTGAGAAAAGTTAGTCTTACCCACAAATTTCCATCCATTTTGTTGCAGTTGTTGTTGTTGTTTGTTTGTTTTCACACAGCTTCATCCCTGCTCTCAGTTTGCACCAAGGTGTAATGAAGTGGCTGGATACACCCGGCCTAAAGATCACCTCTGGCACTGCACAGTGTACAGAAAAAGCCTCTCCTGCCCCTCTATGTACGACACAGCAGGGACAGTGGCTTTCTAATGTGCAGTGCAAAATGCCAAATAAAACATGCTGCATCTCTGCCTTCACCACATTTGTTTTATTCTTTTCTTGTCCTTTTTTGGTTCATCAAGACCAGTAAGAAAAATGGTGAATGGAGTTTTTGTAAGAGAAGGCATTGATATATCCTTATCCAATGAATAAACACCATCATTCATTGCACTGCTGCTATAAACCATCCATATCTTACATTTTTCTAAGTCTGTACATTCTCATTTAATGTTACCTCAGGTTCACAGCAAGTTTTGCAATTCAGAGTTAAAGAATATTTCTTTTATATTCCTTCACATACCATCAAGCCCATTATGATGGCTGTAGTTTCTTTTCCCCAAAATACTCAATGAAGAGTGATTGGAGGGTGCAAGCAGTCGTTTTGCACTTGGACTTTGAAGGCTTGGTGTTGACCTGATTACATTGGGCTTCACAGCAGGATGTATCTCTGCTTGAGACAAAAGAGAAAAAGAGAGAGAGAGAGAGAGAGAGAGAGAGAGAAATTATATTTACTTGATTTTAAAATAAATAAAACCATCTATTTCACAGATGAAATTTACTTTTGATTTTCAGTGAAAAGAGAGTTCCTTCTGCACTTGTGTGTTTACAGGACCTTGAACAACATGAGTCCTCATGCTCACAGGTTTCTTACTTACCCTCCAAGTAAGAAAAATCTATTTCACTTTAGATAACCAAGTTCAATTCCACAGTGCAGATATGTAAGGATTTGAGGTTGAAGAGCTAATAAATACAGAACAGCCTGAAATGGGTGTGTTTATATTTTCCTACCCTTTTGAGGTTTGTATTGAAGCTACACACCCACAGGTTTTCGCAAGCAAATAAAAGCATTTTACTGTAGTGAAACCACCTCAATACCTCAAGCTATTCAGTATTTTCTGTCACAATAACAAGCTTTAAGGGATCTTCCCACACACAAATTACAAGGTGCAGGAGTCAGGCGCTAGACACTGAAGGGCTCTGCAGCTCAAACTACCCCAAAACTGCAGTGGGAACATTTCCATACAGAGCATTACCAGGGAGCTTCAAACATCCCAGAGTATCTAGTATGTTTCATGGAGCAACATTATTTTGGAGAAGGAGGAATAAAGAGGGTAAGAGGCAGCAAAGCACATCTGGCCAGCACATTTCAAGGGGCAGCTGCTGTGTTTGCCAGGAGCTGACACAGCTGCATGGAACTTTCTGTTATCTGCCAGATAAAAGTGGCAAACAGGAGCCTTGGCTGAGTCTCTACTGATCTCTCACTAGGAATTTGCTGAACCAATTAATTAATTCCCATCACACCTTTGGATTCAAAATGCCATCCCCGTGTCCAGGCTTGGGTGGACCCATCCTTGTGTGGGAAGCCAGCTGCCCGAGGGCAGGTCCCTGTGACAGCCCAGAGCACCATCTGCCGGCACTGTGCAGGTCATGAGGAGCTCACATCCCAATTACAGCAGCCCTCTGATGACCTCAGAGGCTGAGAAGGTGAGGGCAGAGGGGATGGCAGTCAGATCAACAGTCAGCTGCCCAAGGCAAGTGAGACCAGAATGCAAAAATTAAGTGCTTTCTCATTTGCAGCCCAGGTTTACACCTCCTGAAAAGTGCTTCTTATTTATCAAATGGAGCACAGAAACTGAGAAGATGCAAAATCTACAGTGAGACCAGGTATGCAAGGAGAAGCCTCTCCAGCCTCTGCCATCCATGGCTATCATTCAGGAGAAAGATGAACCACTGCATAAAGTCAGAGCCCGCTGCAATAGCTTGTTTTTCCTCCTTCAGGGATGCCCAAGGTCTGACAGCCAAGAGCGTGCCTGCCCTGCCTGGAGCTCTCAGTCTCACGGCCTTGGCCAGGCTGTACTGGAACAGTGTGCCATGCCAAGAGGAGACAATGCCAACAATTCTTACACTGGACAAGACTTTGCTTCATTGTTCACCACTGGTTTGGTTGGGCTTGCAATCACACTCTCCAAGTACGAACACCCTCCCACAAGAAGCTTCAAGAGGGCCAGATAAGAAACAGCAGGGCAGAGAAGTACATGGGCAAGGATTAGAACAACAGAGAGGGAAGGCACAGGTAACCAACTACCTCAGGGCAGAGCTGTGGATTTGATGTCAACAAATTTCCCACCACTTAATTAGTTGAGAGCTTTTTACTGGAGTTCACTGCAGAATTCATCTGCTTTTCATACAGAAAAGATTTCATGGCATGTCTTGTTTTTCTTGCTGTGGGGAACAAGCATCTCATATTTTGCCTTTTTTACTAAAATGGGAACAGAGGTATGCTTAATGTTATGAACATCAGTGATTGCTAAGGAAAAATTCTAAACTGAAATAGAAACACTTGCCATTTGCTGAAAGTAATTGGAATTTGCATTCTAAAATATTCATTAACAATCTTTTCCAATTTTCTGAAGGAAATGGTAGATTTCCAGGGCTAACAACACTTTTTTTTTCTTTTTTCCAAAAAGCTCAAGCAGCAACCACAATAATCCCAGCAGTTGCATCAACATATGAGAACTCCATCTCCTTTCATCTGCAACCTACAGGAGAGACAATCTTATATTTTATGGGTGAGCAAACAGCTGAGGAAGGAAGAATTTCCTTCCTTTGACTTGTGTTTAGTTCAGAAGTCACTAATCCTCCATTAGTTTACCACAAAGGTTGTCTTTTTGTCTTTCTGCAGTGGAGGAGGTAGCAAAACCAAGCTCTACATTTAAATTCTAGAAATGAACTCAGTTAAACAGCCTTGACCACTTCCCAATGGACTGAGACCTTCCTGTGCAGACCTTTACATCCTACTTCATTCCTCCTCTACACATAGACTTGCTTCATATATTTTCATGCTTTAGATCAGCACTTTATAACCAGCTGCCTCATCACACCCAAGCAGAGTAACGAGGCATTTCAGGGGTTTTCCCTATTATCCCTCTATATAATTGTATCATGGAGTAACAGCAATTAAAATATTTTAATTCCTGCTGCTCTTATCCTTGTTCTATTGCCTAGCACTTCACTGAAAATCTTGTAGCCACCTGCACCTTGTTCTAACTCAGAGAACTGACTATACTGTTCAAATTATCCCATTACCCATGTGACAAACAACCAGTCAGACACATTCTGAAATTTAAAAAAAAAAAAAAAATAGGAGTAAGAGATAATGTTTCAAAAACATATTAGGAACCCATTTTATAGGACTAGATTTCTGCCTCAAGCAAGCAAACAATAACATTAAAAACTTCTCCCTTCTCCACTATGTCAGTAGGGTAAAAAACAAACAAACAAACGAACAAAAACCAAACAAAGTAAACAAAGAGGAGCTGAAGTCTTCGACTGAATCACCTCAATAAATGTCTTGGATTCCAGAGGGGCTTAGGCAGCTGCCCCTTTCTCTCACCTCATCTCCTCAACATGTATCCCAGCTGGAGTGTTAGCCTGGTTTCCTCATAACTAGGAGGTAATACAGGACATTTATTTAGCCAGGGGTTCACCTTAGCAGCTTTGTTTTAGGGAGCACAGTGAAGACTGATGAGAATACAAGGGATTAGCCCCAGCTCTTGAGAGAACAGGGCATAATTTTAATTCCTGTCCTACCTCACCTGTGGAACCTGCAGCCAAGATGCAGAACAGGAGTAAAGGGAAGTGATGGCCCAGGACGTGCAGGGCACTGAAATCCTCTCTGCCTTACCAGAAAGGTTGAAAACAGTAGTGCCCTGACACAGTGTTAATCATATGCTAATAAATATCTGTGAGAATAGCAAAGCATGAATCTTAAGAGGAAAACAAATGTCTCCCATACAAGTTATGACATGATATATAAAACTAATTTTCATAAGAGAAATGATGCAAGATTTACTTATTTACTGAAACTGCAAAAATCCCAAATAAACAAAAAATATCACAAACAAACTAAACTAAAAGGATTCCACCAAGCTACATGGCAAAGGAAAAGCCATTTTCTAGTCATCCCTATAAAACTAATTAAGATGAATGTATTCAACTGCACTGGGTTCACTTTATATCTCCTTAACACACATTATTTTCCTCAGCTGTAGTGAGATACATTTACTTATACAGTCAGACACCAAGCAGTCTCTACAGATACCTGGCATATTTTAGCACTGTTAATCTCCTACCAGAGTTTCATGTAAGTTCATAAAATGCTGTCTGACATTGTTCATCCATTTACTCACATTAAACCTAGAGACTCAGACTCCCAGATGGGTCAAGACAACTCCTCAAAGGCTACACAACATGGTACTAAAAACATGTGGTGTCTTCTAAGTTTACCCACGTTACCATTTCCTCTTTAGATGCACAGCCAGGTCAGCTAGATGAACCATTCCCTGTCCAGCTTCCCCTCTCACAGCCACAACTCCATCAAGTCAGCCAAAGTAGTCCTTTCAACACACATCACAGACAGCTGGGATGTTTGTAGGCTTTTTTCTTAAACTCCAGGGCAGGATGAATCAAAATTCAGTGAGAATGGCATTAATTCCTCATTATCCACATTCTTGCAGTTAGTATTTTGACAAAATTGATGTCCTGGAAGAACATTTGTAACTACATTAATAGCCAATTTCTATTTCAGTAAGGCAAGAGACTTACTGTTTACTTTGATCTAGTACAAAAACCCCCAGCTCCTGGTGACTGAAATTATGAGCAAAACATCTAGACTGAGCTCTGCACCCAACTGTAGAGCTGACTTCTGCAAAACAGGACTAATACACAGCAGAATTATTCATTGATTCTCTGATCAATGGATTGATTTCTATATTCATTTGAGGATTAACAGCCTCTGGGTTACCACAATTCATATATGACTTTGCAATTATTTAATAGTCACTGATGGTTCCTTGCAAGGAATCACTATTACTAGAATTCTTCCTCTCCCCATTAACTTATGGGTTCATAGTTCTCTTGGTTGTGAACTCAGTATTGCACATTTTAAACTTAGGTCATCAAATTACAAGGTATGTGTCTTAGTGTGGCTGAGGGCTCCTGCTTTTAAGTAAAAAGTAGTATTGCAAATGGATACAAAGGGCACAGGAGAGCAGCACTGAGCATACTGAGTATCTCCCCTTTGAGCAGTAATTCTGTTTGTTTAGACAGCCAGACTATTTTTCACATTCTAAATTACATCAAGTTTCACTCTGACACTTTAAACCAGTATCAGGAGGACTTCTGCCTGCAAGTTCAACCCTGCAGTTTTGCAACTCATAGCAGACCACCATTCTTATTAATTCATTAACTTCAGCATTTTTCTTGTTGCTAAAAGCACAAATCTCTCTGGGCATGAGAGATTATGAAGCTTCAGTACACACTGAATGTTCCTTTGGTTTGCTACTCTCTGGAGGCAGATACGCACCTAAATACCCAATGATACATGACAGTGGTTTTCTGGTGCTTTTTATCTTCAGAGGATTCCCAGCAAGTTCACAATGTCGATCTGCATCTGAGAATTTTAAAGAATAAAACTCAGTTTAAATATCTTACTATTATAAACAGATCTAGGACACAACCAGTTTCTGACTAGCATTTTTAACACAAATTACTTTTTTTCTTTTAGCCCACCTTTTAGATTCTCCTTTTTTTCATCAATACTTCTAATCATGAATATTTAAAGACAGGACATGTCCTCATTCATGCAAGTGATATTATGATTATTTTTTTAAAAAAGTTAATGTAAGTTTTAACACCACTTAGATTGTAGTTTTTGCTCACAAAGTCTTTCTGGAGATAGTCAGCTAGGCAAATGAAACACAGATGAAAATATGAATGCTAAAAGAAATGACATTTTGGCTATTAAAAATTACTTACATTGAACCATTTTTTGTTTTCTACAAGTTTCTCTGTCTCTAAATGGGATAATACAGAGTTAAGGATTTAAAGCTGGGACCACTGATTTTTGTCATACAACTCTTCACTGTAAACTTTTCAACAAAATGGTCAGTTGTAACCAAGAATTACAGAGCTCAAAGGTCTCAAAGATTGTAACTTTCTGCTAAGTACATGAAAAGTGCAGTGCAGCAACTGCCTTAAATTTCCTGCTGCTACTGTGAACACACAAGTAGAGATTCCATCCAGGTGTCCCAAACACTAAGTGTTAACATAAAGAGGTTCATGCTTAGACAATGAAGTCAATCAACTTAAGGCAAAAATTCACAAGGTACATGGTTTCAGTAAATAATTTCAAGACAACTGGAAATAGACCATCTCTTTTTTTCTTTTGAATTATTCAGAATGATTGGGTTATCTGTCTTCCAAGAGCACAAAAAGCCCCCATATAGAGCTTCCAGTATCCCTGGAATACAGATATTCTGTTCTGGACAAAGTTGCATTCATTCAGTGATTATATGGATCAGGAGCTCTCTCAAATGGAATAACTTCCCACAAATATCTACCTACAAGTTTTATAGAAGGGTCACATTATAAATAATTATAATTGCAACTCCTCCCTAAAGAGTTTTACCAAACTCTTTGTGTTTGCTTCATTCCAGCACATGAGACAGAGTAAACAGTAACAGGAAGAGGATAAGACACCATGAAGAATAATTTACAATTCTTTGATTTATTCTAATCTAGATCTGGGCAAAAAAATCATGGAGATTGTGAATGCACAGCAATGACTGGAATAAGTATTTCATATGTTGAAAGAGATGTTTTCAGTGCAGCAGACAAAGCACAACTTACTTTAATAGATTAAGGAATCTACCTAAAATTCTGGAAATACCAATGGGTTTCAAACTTTCCAGAGCCCTAATGCCGAGTACATGAAGTACTTCATTATTTTTTCTTAATAACAGTGCTCAGTAAAATATACTGTGCTCAGGAAAAGAAAAAAATCAAAAACCGCAAACCTGGTGCCTGGAATGTTTTTAATATTGCAAAACACCTGAAGCATTTTAAGTGGTACATTTTATGTGCCTCCACTGACTCCCTCAGTAAAATAAGCAGAGGCTATACAGTGTTTTATAGCTACTTTGAAAACAGCAAAGCATTGCCTAAGAAGTAATTAGCAAGAAATTTTTCCATCTACGTGTCTTCACTGTGAAAAAATATATTGAATCATGGAGTGGTATTTATATGCTGACTGGAAATACATACTGCAAGGAGAGCACGATTTTCATGCTTGAGATAAAGCACGTTCATCAAAGGTGAGTATCCCAAAGCCCACCTATCTATTGAAACTGTAAAGTACATTTAACAGCAGCAAACTTTGATCTACAATAAGGTGCTCCCATAAAAAGTATACTGAAGTTTATGATCTTTATGCAGAACGCAGAGAAAAACACAGAAGTTGTACTGTGCATTATATTTTACACATGCATTCTCATGTGTAAAAACAGAGAATAAAATTTGGGTAGGAAGTTATCAAAACTCCCCAAATTTAAAGCAACTCCTAAAATCAAGTATTATCTTTTATATGAACAACAAAAATCTTAGTAAGATCAGTGATAGAGTGGAAGCTATGAGAAAAAACACAATTATAACAAGAAGGAATCTTATATTTTTCAGTGTATTTTTCAAACATAGCAAAAGCAGAAAGTGTACTGGTGTCTGTAGCAATAGATTATGAAGGTGTGAGGAAAATACACAAGAAAGATAAATGCACAGCAGAAAAACCAAATGCATTTGTTGTATCACTGTTCATTGCAGAAGCACTTAAAGAAGCTCACTTCCAAAATACTTGTACGAGTAAAGTATGAAAAGTGTGTCACACTGAAGTGTCCATGGGAAATATTTCAAAACAAACTGGTTAATCAGTAAAACCAAGTTACCAGGACCTGGTGAAATTCATCCAGACTGCTCAGCAGACACGCTGCTGGTGTTCAATGAATGCTTAAATGGTCTTGGTTCAAGGGAACAAAAACAGGGCAAATGTGATAACATTCTCCAGTAAGTTTGCAGAGTGGCAAAAGGTTGCATTATTAATAGAGGCACATGGTTAAATTCGGAAACATCAAGGGAGCCAACAGAGACCTTGGGAGGGAAAGCAAGTTTAATGTGTTCTCTTTACTCAGCGGTGTGTCCTTGCAGCAGGAAGGACGATGGCACTCTGGGCCCCACGTTGGTGAAGGAGCTCACCTCACCTCTCCCCTCAGACCATGGCAAACCACGGCCAGACCCGTGCTCAGCTCTGGGATCCCCACCACAGGGAGCAGGGCCAGCTGCTGGAGACTCACCAAGCTGATGGGGTGTTTGATACAGCACATACAGGACCTGGGGAAGCTGGGCCTGGGCAGCCTCGAGACGAGGAGGACAAGGGAATGGACACCTGGCTGGCACCGGCAGCCTCCCAGCAGCAGGGCACAGAGACACTGAGCCAGAGCCTGCTCCGGGCACACAGGGACAGGACAACACACTGCTCCTGTCTGTGGCAACAGCCAAACTGGGAGACAGGAGATTCTTAGGTATAAGGATGAGATTATTTACTCTGAGGTTAGTCAAATGCTGGAGCTGGTGCCCAGAGAAGTGGTGCAGTCTCCCTCCTTGGGGATACACAAAGTTCATCTGGCCAAAAGGCCCATGAGCACGGGAACCTTATCTGAGAGGTGGGATTAGAGACCTCCAGGGCCCCTCCCTACTTACATGTCCCATAACCCAGTAAGTGCCAGCCTCACAGGCCTGCCAGGATCCTCTGAGGGGACCGTGACCTGCCCACGTGCAGCTGACCTGGCACCCAATGTGGCATTTCAGAGAGCTTCTACCAAACTGTGTCACCAAAGATCTCTGCTGTCCAGCTGTTACAGGGTAAGAGGCTTTTTCAGGAATTAGCACCTTATTAAAATTAATTGTTTGTGTAATCCCCAAATGATCTGTGCTGTCCAGCATATAAAAGGGCAGGAGAAGAGGTGATTAGAGTGTCAAAATTTCCTGTTGAGAAATTTCTGAGCATAATCAAAGCTAAAACTGATGCCAAATGAATTCTAAAGAGTTTAAAATAATCATAATATATAGATGTAATGATGGCTCCTACACCATCACAAAGCAGAAGAGTATTCATGGAGTCAACAACAACAGCTTTCTAAAAATACCTAGACAATACTAAAAAGAAATCAAATTCAGAATGTTAGAAATCATGATGACAGGAAAATAGAAAAGATGGCTTTGTAAAATTGTGGGAAATCTGTATCCTGACATGCACATAATTTGGGGCACCATAAAAATACTTAAAGAGGATACAGCACAACTAGAAAAATTCTAGGAAATAATATTACAAACCAGAGTGTGAAACACATTTTTTATGAGGCTTTAATACTGCCAAGCATTATGACTGATGTGGGCATTGCAGAGGTGAATGAAATCAGTAATGCCGAGAAGATGATAACAAATGAGGCTGTGCTTTTAGATATGAAAGTATTTTCTAATTATTTCCTTTATAAAAAAACTAGATTTGTATGTCTCTTAAACTTAGAGAGACTCTCATTAGCAACTTATTTCTCTTTGACATTCCATCATATCTCTGTCAAAATGCAGATCATCTAATGAATGTACTGTATTCCCTGAACTGTATTCTTCTTAGAAACTCTGGAAAAAAATAATATACTGTCAATTATTTTGCTGGCTATTAAAACCTGGCACAAATTGTATTCAAAGATTAACAACAGAGAAAATATTTTCATCCTAGATACAGCTAAAAGCTCTTCCATTGCTATCAAAATCAAGGATGCAAAACATAGTTTGTTAACCAATACCCATAAATGTTACTCAATTCAGATTAATGGGTGGCTTTATGTCAGTAAAATACAAACTTTATGCTTACAAAGGCAAATCAGTAACATTTTGCATATTCTACTGTTTTCACTTGCCTTTTTTTCATCAAACTGGATCACTAGCAAGTACTATGTACCACATTTGTTAATGAATCTGAGGATTTAAACATGATAAATTTTCATCATGATCAGTGCACCCATTTCTAGATACCTATATGTATATTATACAGATAATATATTACCATGCACTGAAAACATTTTAACAATCATGTCTACACAGACAGCATGTACTTATCCAGATTTAAATTACTATAATTAATACATTTATTTATAGTGATAAAGCTATATCCAAGCAATGGGGGAAAAAAATATCCCTCAAAAGCCTCCCTGTGCAGAAGCAATAATGTTTACAGACATGGCTCACTGCCAGGCATTTATCAACCTGCCTGTGAGCTGCAAACAGATCCAGGCTCAGCAGTGACTGCTGAGAAGGATGCTCACTTTGCTTTTCTCTAATTAAGAGACCTTCCCCCGACAGGATGGCCTTGCTTAACTTTCTAAAAAAACTAGCAATATATTCCAACTAAAAAGGAGGTAGTGCATGAGATTTAGACCATGAGAATTTCATCTCACCAAAGCAGTTCACCAATTCTAATTATTCCTGAAAAACCATCAGACAAGTCTATTGTCACCAACCACAGTGAGTCTATTAAGTTCAGGCAGAACAAAGTTTGAGCTTTCCATGATGGGCTGTGCTCCTAGCAGGAGGTGCTGTGCCTTCTCAACCTCCTGGTGGCCATCCTGAGATTGAACTGGGATGGAAATGCATCATCTCCACTACCTCCCGCTGGCAGCTGAGCAGGGGTCATGCTACAGGCTTCATTAAGGAGGAAAATCTAATTGTCTGCCCTATCTGAAGGAATAAAGAACCGTGCTTTCTGCCAGTGGATATAATGGGCTGAGGGAAAGGATGTGGGTGGGCATTCAATAAGAGAAAATATTCTGTCAAACCCTGGTTTTCACTTAAAAGATGCTTGGGCCTTAGGTTATCATTCCCAGAGGCTTCCATGCTCTTCCAAGACAGCAGAAGTACCAGCAGATGCATTCAGGTACACAGGTGGGATGCAAACAGCAATTTATTTTATGACTGAGCTCTGACACATTTGTTCAGACAGTCTTCCTCAGATCTGGAAATCAGTTTCATTTACAACCTGGCACTTCAAAATATTGCACAAGACTGAGTGGGCATAAAACCTGGTATGCAGCTGGGATAAGTGCCCTACCAATCCTCTTGCCTTCAGGTTTTATGGTTGCTGAGTGTTGTTACGGTGCCTAATGCAATATAGTTGGGAAATGCAGTTCCATTCTCAAGAACTGGTTTGGCACACGCAGTCAGGTGAGTCTGACAAAGCATCTAAGCAACAATTAGATTCAAGTTTCACCAAACCAACCTGGAAAACAAATCCCAAATCAGTTCTTGGGCATTGTAACCATCTCATGCCATATCATATCATGGGTGACCTGGTCCTCTGGCCGGGTTATTAGTTAAGCATGACTGTAACATTTCTAAGACCAACACAGATATTCATTCAATACTGTAATTACTCAGTGGATCCAGCATAGGAAATCATTACTGATAGTTAAGAATCTTGTTTAAAAAAATCTAAAAATTATTTGCTTCAAAATAACCTTAGAAAAGGATTCAGGGAATTATCAGGGAAAAAAGAGACTATTTAGTTATAACATTAAAATCTACAGAGTGCACTGAGAACAGGTCACCAGACGTTAGTACAGGAATAAAACTACTAAACATTTTTTTCTTTACTTTTTTGCCTGTACTAGAGCAAGAATATGACAATGACAATGCAGGTAAGAGCACTGAAATGATTCCACAGAAAGAGAGATTGCCAGAAACAGAACATGGATTGTAGATATGTGTGTGTATACAAAGAAACATGGCTTAAATTAGTTGAGGTATAATTTGGTTTTCACCATTAGAACATTATTTTAATGCTGTGTTCAAAAATCAGTAATAATTGTGACCTTTTTTCCCTCAACCTATGTAAGGCCTAATCAGGAAGCATCAGAATTCAAAGAGACAAAATCACAAGGTCCAAAATTTGCTTTAAGCAAAAGGAATAATGAAAGACAGACACTACAGGGGGAAAAAGAAAACTCTTTCTACTCTTGCCATTAATCTGATGTAAAACTCTTTCACTCAAAGAAGCAAAGAGAAAACACTCACAGCACTGCCAGGCTGAAGCAAGAATGACTATTTCCTGCTGAAAAGCTCAGCTTTTCACTCTTCTCTTTTAAAGTTGAACACGTGTTCTAGTATGATGATTAACAGCTGGATGAAACCTTTACCTTCTGCTTTTTCTTCTCCTTAAACAAAAGTTTTATCTTTTGATTTTTTTTTACTGCAGTGAGTGAGAAAAACCAAGGATATGGATAAAAATATATAAGGTTCAAATGGACTTCTAAATTTTCCTCCATGATTCAGAAGAAACATAAATTTAAAGGTACAATACCATTCTCTCAGAAAGTAACTTTTATTTTGGATTGAGGATTAAAAATATAATCCTAATCCAATCTTAGACATACTTCTTCCATGAAGAACAACTCATTTTATTCACACAGTCAACACATGGTTTCCTGAAATCTGAAAATTTTTCCTGACTTGCATAGATTTAAAAGAAGAAAGAAAATGGCCAAAAGAACAACTGAAAAACTAGACAAAGACAGTGAACAGAAATATTCAGCAAGTTTTGGAGTACTGCAGAAGTAGGTGAAGAGCTTGCATATGTGTAATGGCTGGTCTTAAAGTACATAAAGGGAAAATAATTACTCAAAATCAGATTTTAAGCCTCCATGGAGTAAATTTCTTATAAACAATGCAGACATCATCTGCATCCCAGATAAGTATGCTGGGAAAACATTTAGTGCTAATCTAGTGAACACAGTTATAAACCCCACATCTAATGATCTTAAAAGTTCTCTTCAATTCTAATACGATAGACAGTACAGTGAGCCAGCACGGCTCATCCTGGAATATCAAGCATCTGCTCCAAGAACTGTATCTATGGAAGACTGGAAATCACAGCCAGGCAGTGTGAACAGTAAAACAATGTGCCCAGTGCAGGTACAAATGCTGTTGAAATATTCAGTGACTTTGCAGCAGAATTTACACACATGTCCAGGTGAAGAGACTTACTGTCACTACCTACAAAAACTCATAGCCTTTCGTCATTCTACTAGAAATTTATCAGGTCTTTATATTGTGGCTATAAAAAGAACAAGCAGAATACAGAATTTTATTTAGAACTTAAATTTAAAACTGGAACAGAGAAAACCAAAATGACGCAACTATGATGTAAACGTGGCTATTACCACCATCTGATTGTCACAGTGAGAAAGGACTGTACTGCACACCACATTTAAATTACGATGAAACCCCAGCTCCTAATTCTTTGACCAACCCCACTGAAAAAAAGTACATGTACAGATCTATAGGTTCTGCATGGCAAATGAATTAAAGAACAACAGAAAGGAACAGTTCTTTCATGCTGCCTAGGAGGAAAAATGTATGTTGTGGCACTGATTTTCTCTTCCTGCCCCCATTTTTGTTAATGTCAATTTTTTTTAATGAAGTACTAGTTATCCCCTTTTTAATTAATTTGAAATGTTTCCACAGCCTCAGATCTGTTCAAGGCAACCAGACTTTACCCAACTTGTCGGTGATATGCCGGACAAATGAAGAAAAAAAATAAAATGAAAAGCAAAAGCGTATAGACAAGAAATGTTTATTGAAAAAAGAAAATAAAATTAAAAGACAAAAAAAACGGGTGGGAAGCACAGCACACAGAACTAAGAATCAAAAAAACATCTTACATTCTGCCTTAATGGCAGCACAGTTAATAGGGACAAAGGGGCGTCGCGCTGCCTGCCGCAGGCGGAGGGTGTTTTTGCAGACCTGCCGCGCCAGCTTTGTCCAGCACGTGGTGTGCAGGAAGAAAGCCTGCCGCGTCTTCACCGCCGACCTGGGGCTGCCCGTGTTCCGCACAGGGGTGCCCTGCGTGGCCTGCCGCGACAGGTGAGTCCGGACATGTGGCTCCTGCGGGAGGAGGGACAAGAGAGCGTCACACACGCACCCGAGACACAGCACCCAAACATCCCCCAGCTGCATAAACCCACTGGAATAAACAAACAACGTGTTGAAGCATTATACAAAAACAGGCCTATGTAGGGAGCTGTAAGCCACAGAGCAGACAACTCTATCGAGAACAGACACATAATGCCATCCTAAATGAGATATTGTATAGTATATTTAACATTTCAGAGATAACACACCATATGACTGACAAAATTACATTTGTACACCAAAAATGCAGGAAGCACATGCTTGTTCATACAAGAAGTGGTCAACTAAAAAACTACTCCAAGACCCAAGCACTGTATGGTTCTACTTAACACAGAAAAGGGATTAATAAACTGAGTTTTGCAACACCAAAGTTAAATACATACATAAAAAACATTCAGTTAAATAATCAGATCACAGCAGTCTTGTGAAAGCACCACGTTTTGTTTTAGAAAAGTTTGCCTACACAATCCTACCTCTGTAGGTTGGCTGGAAGACAATTTATCTTCATCTGTCTGTGTGGGCATTTTCAGGCCACCATATTTCTTCCAATAAATCCAGCAAGATGCACACAACCTACATTGCATATTAGGAGGGCCCCAAGAATACCACTGGTGAGACTGCGGAGCTAAGGAGGAGAAAACAGCACAGGTGAACTGGAGCATTCTACATTCACGACAATAAATCCAAATGCTGTTATAGATGGCTATATATGGCCATAACATATGGCAATATCAGAGCATTGTATTCATAAACATTTAAAATATTTGACACAGAAAGTAAGAACTGGAGCTGTTTGTTGCTCTACTTTTTTTACAAAAGCACCACAGAAGCCAACTCCAAATGGAAATTTTGGAAATACTTTTATAATGAATTTCAAACCAGGGACTTTTTATTGCTGAGATTTTCTCCCAGAGGGCTACCAGAAAAAAAACCTCCAAACCTACTATTTCTAATCTCACCCTGGAAGACAAGCTTATTATGTTGGATTTTATATCTGCTCTCATATAACCTCTGTTGAGGGCTGCTATTTCAAGAAGTCCAACAAAAATTATGAGAAACACACAAAATACTAGAAAGAAAAAACAGTCTTCCCCATGTTCCCCAACAACAACAGAGGGGGGATAAACAACCCAAAACCATTCAAAGAAAAAAAAAAACCAGCTCAAAAACCCTGCAGCCTTAAAGAAAAACCAAGGATAAATTTGAATATAGCTTTGTGAAGTAAAAGGAATGACATATCAATGCCATCACACTATACTACTTAAACTTTCTGTGCTTTATGAATTGTTTAAAAGTAAATCATAAAGTAATTTGAATACTTTAATTAATACACTGAAGGCAGCTCTAACTTTAAAGTCATTTCTGCCATAAGAGTAATTACAAATTGTCTTCTGTCACACGCTAACAAAAGTACATACCTTTTTATTTTTTAACTGCACATATTAAGATTCACCCAAACTCTTGAGTCATTAAAAAAACATATTTACTTACTGTAGCAGCTTTCACAAGCCCGACCTATTACTGTGGCTTGTGCCTGGTAAGATGCTCCCATTGCTCCGTTGACTGCAGCAGGTTTCCCATTGTTGCTGGATATTTGGTTGGGATTTGGTTTATTGCTTTAAATAAATTTTTTTTAAAGTTGAAAAAGAAAAAAAAAAAGGTGGTTTTATTAACTGGTTAGTCAACCTGAAAACAATCTAATTCTGGAATTCTGATGTGAGCTGACAACATCCATAAAATCTTTGAACAACAAGAGTAATTTTTGTACTCTGTTATTTTCAGCATTGTCAGACGTTTGCTATGTTAAGAGCTGCTCTGATACTCCAATTTACAGCTCTTTAGTGTGCTCACATGGTCTAAGCTACTTGGCAAGCTCATAAAAGACCAAGTCTCAGGGTCAAAGCATTAACAAAAGTCTGACACAGCACGGAATTTAAGAAGGTGGTTCTAGTCAACAGATAAGGCTTTACAAGTTGAGGATGGACTTTGGGTGAAGTATAGCAAGAGTAGCAACAGTGCCTGTAATATTACAAGGCTGTTCATCCCAGGAAAGGGTCAAACAGCCTCCTGGCTGAAAAAGAAGTACACACAGTAGTGCAACTGTCTTATAACCATGGCAAAATTCACCCAGATATCAGGTTGTTCTGTCTCAGTTCTCTTCTAAGCTACTTTTTCTCTGAGAAGGCTGACTAACTGTTTTTGGATATTTCTGTTTGGCTTTTTAAAATATTATTATATCATTCTTGTAATTATTGTAACTTCTAATACTTCAGTGAAGTAGGACTTTACAGGTCAATTAATTCAGAGAGCATTAATATACTCCTCAGTAGATTAAGTAGAATATTTCCAGAGTTTCAACTTTGTGAATTTTAATTACCCTCAATACAATGCAAGGCTGGATACATTGATTCCTAAGATAATTGTTTGTCCCTTTAGGTAGCATAAAATATATTCAAGAAAAGTTTAAATGACAACTGAAGAAACCTTTGCTGTATCAAGTCTCTATTTCAAATGCCAACAAGTCTGTCTCCTTTTTCACTATATCAGCAAGAGACAATTTTACAGTTTCCACAAATTCTTTATCCTATGCTCAAGGTACAGGAGAAGAGATTGAAAGACAATTAAGTCTTCCACATTATGATCTGTTGCTTAGTTACCTTTCAGAAAAGGCATGAATTGAAAGGGAATCTCTGGTATTAAGGACAGAACCTTACATTTACAGGAAATACCTAATGATCAAGTTCAAAAAGGTACTCAGCTCTGAGAGTCAATTCTACTCAGATTCCAAATGCAATAAATCAGTCTTGAAGCAGAGCATTTAGCAATCCCATGATTGCCACAGATATCAAAGATTTGAGAAGTCCTACCATCCTCCTACTGTTGACTAGGGATTTTGTCTTGAAATGCAGGCAAAAGACAGGCAGTAAGATAAAAACACCAAAATCCCACATTTCTAAACACATTTTGTCATCCAATGCAGCTGGTCCCTACTGTGAACATATTGAACATCCATAATTGTACAAATGGACCAAGGAAATTAAATTGAAAAAGCATAATGTAAAGACTAAGCAACTTATGGTTTTCCTAAAGCAGCCACTCATTTGAGAAGGTTAGGGAACACTCGTACTAGAGTTTTTAGGGGATTTTTTAACTGTATGACTTATTTGAGATGTGAGCTGCAAAACTCACATTATTTGTTCTAAGATTAAAATAATTAATTTAACAGTCTACTGCTTTCATTGTTACATTTGTAACATTTGAGAAAAGCCAGTATGAAATATGGAAATGAAACACTAATTATATGCAATTTATACAAGCCATCAAAAATCTTTGCAAAGTACTTCCTTTGGTATTACATTCTTCTATTATACAAACACTCACAACAATGGGAAATTCATATATAAGTAAACTGAATATATCCATAGAAAGCTTAGAAAAAAGTGATTTGCAATCCTTCCTCTTGTCATAATATTGAGAAAATTATGAATATGAAGGAGGGATTTTATCTTTTTTTCTGCAAACCACATGTTAACAGAAGCAGATACAGCATCCAGTTTAAATCTAAAAGAAATAACAGACCAAAAACTCCTCAGAAGAAAACAAGATTGCATTAATAGCACCTGGTCAAAGATAAAAGGTCTGGGGCTGTGTGCTACCTTTAATTTAGAACCAGAACACCTCTTGTCTCTAGATGAAGAACAGATTTTATCAGCCAGATAAAACTGTAATGGGAAATTATTTTATTTTATTTTATGTGACTATTTTTACCAACTGCTTCTATTTTGAAATATTGCATTTACGCAAATATGAAGTGTCGTGCTACAGGGATTTGGAAGAGATTATTTTGGAAAAAAACACTTTTTAAATTAATAAGCTCTTCTTGCATGTGGACAGTACACAAGTAGCACTTGATCAGCCTTTGTAAAACTTCTTATTCCAGACAAAAAGGCTGCAGGTCAAAACCAAAAAGATCAGTAAAGTAAGAAGGTTTCACTTAAGACAAGAGTTTCTAGCACTTTCTGATTATATCACTGCATATAACAAATTCTGTAAAAGTAACCATTAAAGAGATGACTAGAAAAATACCATACATGTCACTGCATGCTACTATTTCAATTTTACCTGTATATTACTAAAAAAAAAAAAAAATGACTGTGGTATACTCACTAGGTGGGGATGTACACTTGTTTCAATTTACTTTCTGCTTCAGCTGCTTTCAGACGTTTCTAGTTGAAAAATTAACACATTAAAATATTTTATTATATTAAGGCATGACATTTCATAAAACTGCACACAATACATCTTTAAGTTATTTCTATTTTATGATTTAATAAGAGCATCCAAAACAGGTATAGAAATCTACATGATAAAAATCATGAAAAACAAGATCTCAATTTTTATTATTAGTTTGAAATCAAAATATGCTGTCCTTCCCAGTAAAGCTCACAGGCCTCACATATGACAAAACTGTAAAAAGGACAATTACAGTGTACATAAATTACATCTATATAAACATGTACAACATTGTGGCTCCCCCTGATTGCAGAATTAAGTAGAAACTAAATGAGTGAAATTGTGTTCCTCATCAATCATGTAACAAAACTTCTCGTCTGCTCTGTCCAGACCGAGGCAGAACTTTTATAACACAGTACAAGTAACAATAAAGTTCACTGACTCTTACAAATAACTAAACACTTACTAGCATTAAATGTCACCAAAACTGTGGCTCAGGACACAGCTCATCACAGTAAGAGGACAGCTATACTACTGTCAAGATAGTCTGAATTTACTACATCATTACCTTCCTCATACTTGCAACAAACTCAAACCATTTTGCATATCTATAATGTTGAGGAGTTTTAGTTATTGCCATACATTATACAAGTAACTAAGACAACAGTTTTTTCAGCAGTGGCACAAGAAGTAGAGTTCAGGTGTCTACAGGTTATCTAAAACATTTGTATGTAAAAGATGAAGAAAAAGCATTATTTTCCTGCACTTTCTGTACTCAAGATATTACTTCTGTTCACTTGAGGGAAAAAAAAGAAAAAGACAGAGAAAAGGATTTGAAACATGGTTAATTTCATTACTGGGGATAAAAAAATGGAGGGGAAACATTAATATCCAGCAATAACAAATCAGTTCTGTCTTTATCAAGTGATTAAAGTTCAGTCCTTCATTTCACCTACAATAGCCACTTCTCCTCTCTGTTGTACTCCTATTTTTTGATATCTAACTTTTGCAAAGTTTATAATCCAGGAAAATATTTCTCACCTTGAGAAAACTATCATTAGATGACTCTGCTCTGAGAGTCCCTTGCCTGAGCCATGAGGTGAGTTACAGGGTTATTCAGCTTTACTGGCCCAGCAGTCTTGACTAAACCTCCTGGTGGAAACTGCTGTTCTTTTCCATTTCATTAAGTTGCCTCTGTATCGTCAATTTATAAAACTCTGACTTATAAAAATTGCATCTTTAAGGAGTAATGTGTAGCAAATAGACTTCTAATCAGTCCATGCCACCATTAATTAATTCCCATGCAATATGAGAGCTCTTTCCCATTTATCTCCAAAACAGATTTTTTCCCTTACAGCTTTTTGCTGTTCACAGATGCTCAGTTGTTTGGAGCTACAGAAGTGAATCCCATAGACACTGCTGGTACAGTTGCAATCTTTGCCCAGTGCGAGGCTTGGCAACACTGCTCTACCTTCAGTGAGCCCGTAGAAAAATGCAAACACTGTCTGCCCTGCTTGGGTCAGCTTTCACAAGAGCAAGGAGCAAGAACAGCAGCAGCACTATGCTCCAAGTCTCATAAACTGGTAGCTTTTAATCTGAGAACGTTTCACAGCCCCAGCAGAGCAGTTGGTGAACTCCCTCAATGGTATCCCTCCCTTAGCAGCAGGACAAAGGTTTTCCACAACCATCTCTTGTTCATTTCCATATTATATCCAACAAAATAGAATTTGTTTTCAGCCTGAAAGAAGCACATGAAAATGCCAGGCAATGGGTTACCACACATTCCTCAGAGCTTCCTAACAAACTGGCTCCATTCTACAAAAACTACGGGTACATCTCACTGCACACCCACCATGAGCAAAAGAGAAAATACAATAAGGGGCAACAAAGGAGGAAAGCAGCCCTGAAGCACTGTCAGGATGTAAAGGCATGTGTAGGAAGCTGTATTAAATCCTCATGGCAGTGTCAATGAGAAGTGACTATATACCCATTAATTAAATTTTAGCACACTTTTAGTACTGGTATGGGAGTTTTAAGGCATGCCATTAAACAATTGCTTTTCTCCTTTATTTACTAAAGTGAATGATGTACTGCCTTCTAAAAAACATCATGCAATGGCATTTCAATATAAACTATATTTTTATACATTAAAACTATGGCTAATATTGGTCCCTAAGAGCAACAGAACACGTCACAGTTTGCATTCTCACTGACATACCAACTTCTAAGTACTGAGAGGAAAGGATGCAGAAAGAAAACTACCAATAGTTGCAGTATATGAGAGGAAAACTCTGTCTGTTGAAATCTAGAGACAGAAGTGGTAAAAGCTGGAAGTTGAAACTGAAAATATTTAAACAAGAGACGAAGCACCAGTTTGTAACAAGTCCCTGGAGCAATGTAATAAATTACTGGAGCAATGTAACAGAGAGAGCTGATGCTTTACCTGGAAAAAAATTTATATCTTAAACAGTATTTCAAACAGGTCTTACAGACTGCATTGCAGGGGAAGTCAAATTACACTAATCCAGTTTTTCACTGGGGTCTACTGCTTTTAATGAACTAGCATTGAAGATGAATGTTTGTTAGTTTTAAGAACCTTTGTTTTGAATATCAATTTACAAATATCCCAAGAAATTACCACTTCTCTAAATTAGTACTGTTTTCAACAGTGGAGATAAATAAATGAGAGGCAAATGTAATATATTGTTGCAGTAGAGAAATTTAGCTAGCATTTAATATGTTCACTCTTTTCCTCTTACAAAGTCTCTATAAAGTCTTTTCCCATTGAACTGGACTTTCAAGGAGAACATCACAAATAAGTTTTCATTCAGTAGAACCAATCAATCAAAACTTGGCCTTCCTTAAACACCATAAATAAAGTAGTGGTCATGAGAAGTGCCCTATCACCAGGAATGATTACCCAAGGCAGAATTAGTTTTGCTAGACAAGTTCAGAGGACTTTAACATATCTTCCCTTCACTTTGACTTGAAGGGAAGATGTTCCCAAAGCAAGGTGGTAGCAGTACCTCCACTGCCATTAAATCACCACATTTATAACTCATCAAGAATATCATTTAGTAACAATTATGATAAAGAAACCTTTCTTATACCTGACACAACACATCCAATTCACACAAAGAAATAAAGATCGTTTAAAAGCACTTTTTCATATTAAATCACACCAATCTAGAACTCAGAGATTGTATTTTAAGATTCAAGTACGTGCAATGATCTTTTTCATCTTCCCAATCCCACCAGTCCCCCTGTCCCTCAAGCATGAGCTCTAGAAAAGAACGACTCTAAAATTGCCACTTTATTACTGAATGCATTTTCTCCCTGAACTACATTCAATTATGACTGCTTGTTCTTTTCGGGGAAACAAACAAACAAACAAACAACAAAAAAACCCAAAACAACCAAGGACCACAAAAACCCTACAGGTATTGTATTTACTGAACTGTACTAATTTTTACCATTCCACAAAAAACTAAAGGGCATAATGAAGTTCTGATCCCTTCTTAGGAAAGATTACAGAAATGTTAAGCAGGATAAAAATTAACAGTGAAAAGAAGGCGTTAAAAGTGAAATGAATGACAACAAACCTAGAAAAACATGCCTTTATATGGAACATATTATATTCCATTTGTATTATCCATAGAACTAAAATGTCCTAGTGATTCTCCAAGACTCTACCACGTGGTAAAAAACCTCTCTTACTTTTCATGCCCTAACAAGATGATGTAGAAAGAATTTCAAATAAACCAGAACAACCTGAAGTAATCATCCCTCTAGTACATTTAATCTGAAAAAAAGTCCAAAGATCCATCTAACAGCACAGCTGTAGTTATTACAACATAAGAATTATTTTCAGTACACTGTCTATAACATCACCATTAATTATGTGGCAAATAAAGAAGCTACAAGCCCAAACATGAAATCTGAAATTAAAACTGAGTTTTAAAGTATTTTATGTCTAAACCAAGGAGAAAATACACAAATATATAAAGAGTATGATATATAAAAAGAATCAACACTGACATTTTGCTTAAATCTGCTAAAAATATCCCTGTACTGGTGTATCAGTATATTGGTACCCAATATAATCTTAACATGTTTTTGCTCCAGAGCAACCCAAACAGTTGAACATTCCATCACTGCGTGCAGAATGGTCTCAATTTTGAAATGCTGGTAATGCCAGAGTAATATTTTGTCCAGAAGTACCAATAAAAGGTTCATAAAACCAGCAGCCACTTTAACACAATGTATTTTTCTGCTTCCTTCAGTCCCATGGCAGAGCTTCACAGCCTAAAGCATTTGCTCTGCAGTCCATTTCCATCTGATCCCCCGCTGAAGGAGGAACTGGGAATCCCATTTCTTCAAACCAGCATTCAATAAGAATAGGTTAAAAAGCTCTTCACAGCTATGGGATGTACAGCAGGCAACAGAGGACTCAACAATGCAGCCTGTAACAGCACAGAACCACTGGTCCATAGCCCAAAAGATTAGCTTAGGCTCCCATCATATCTCCTTTCAAGAACACAAGCATCTTTTTATGTTTTAACAAGATCACTTTTTAAAAAGAATGTCTCAGACTGGATAATTCTAAAATAGTCATTAAATTACCTGCTGCACATATCTGTCAGTGGTTTTCCACATGTAGTAATACTCAATGATGCTAGTCAGCGACTTCCAAGGGAGCTGAAAAACAATTGCTACAAGTTAAAATGGTTCCAAGAAATTGCACTCTCCATTTCTTATTAAACACATGTTAAAATCAAGTATAGTTGAGACAAATACTAAAACCTGAATGTATTAAATAGCTGCATTAGAATTCATATGCAAACAAACACATATTGTAATTAATAATACACAACCTTTCCTCATAGTTAACAAGTATGCAGAATTACAGTGTCACACATCTAAATCTAAATGTAATTTATTCTGTTTAAGCCATATAGTTAAATTAAATGATCAAAAGAGAGTGCAGATTTCCATCAGGAAACACACTAGGTAACATTCCTACTATAAAGTATTTCTGATGAAGAATAACGTTAGGACTAAAAGAAATCATCTTGACAAGACTGTGCTCGAGCCTCATGATAATTTTACTCTTGAAAAATACAAAAGATACCATATTTAGTTCACAGATTTTTCATATCCCATAACAACTCAGCTGCTCATACACTACCACTAGTTTTGCAAAAACTCCCACATGCTCTCAGCTATTATCAAGAAACAAAAGGATGCGAGGGACAAATGTTACCCTGAGCAACAAGAGTGATACTGACAATAAATATTTCACAAAAATCTCTGTACAAACAAGGTACCTTTGATAATGACAATTATTTTGAGTGCCTATGTTCATCAGTAAAATAAAAATGTGTTAACCTAAATGTAGGGGAGAAAATTAGGCAATCATTTTTAATTATCACCAAATAATCTATTTAACTCCACAAGGTCTTTCTATAATTTAAATTAGGATGTCTCATCCAAAATTCATGCAATTTTTCTTCATAACTTGGAAGCATTATTAATCTGTGTGTTATATTTGCAAATATTATCTGCTTTCTAGAAACGAGGATGATGTTTAGGAGGTTCCAGAAAATACATGTGTGGAAACTGATCTTTCCAACCTTACTGACCCCACATGCAGCTTTCTGGATGTCTTAAACCAAAACACAGGGTTTTTTTAGGTAAATTCCTAAAACACCGAAGGAACACCTTCTCAAACTGCCTCTCCCTGCATGCAGGAGCTCACTAGTTTTTCATGCTGCTTGATTCAGGTTCAGAGTCAGAAGTGTACCACAGTGTGTGAATCCCTGAACATTTACCTTTGATCCAAAAGTAGCAGTATGAGATGCATATGCTGATGTCCCAATAAGCAGTAACACAATTCAGGTTCCTAAAATCCTTTTGCTTTCTCAGGTAAATTATGCCTCGAGAGAATTCTTTCCTCAAAAAAGGCCAGTGACAAGAAGATGTGTTTGGTGTGAGGTGACAGATGAAATGATTCTTGATCTCCAGGCCCACATTCTTCCTGGCATCCAGGTGAAAAGCTGTCACCCCAGCCATCTGCCATGGTCAATTAATACATTTCTGCATATCCGTATTTATTTTCCTTCTTGAATCTTTATCAGCAAGTTCACACTACAAATAAGTGGCAATTTGCCATTTCTCTAGAAAATACTTTCATCTGTTTGAACTATGGCTGATACACCAATATGTTCATCCACACAGCTAACGGAAGGTAATCAGGATGCTTGGACTAAATAACTGTAGTCCTTTTACACTTTGATTCAAAACTTGGAAAAGCTGTTTGACAGACTGAGTGTGGATAACCTGTATTCCATTTACCTATGCACTTAATGCTCTGAACTGCTAGTGAAACTGTGAACAGCCACAGTTATAATATATTGAATAATATAACAGAAAAATATATTGTCATTACCAAATTCTGTCCTTGAAAGAAGTAAATATGCTCATCTGTGTAACATTTTTGCAGGAGAAAATTAGCAAAAGCTATCAGCTCTATAAAAACAGAGAAGGGGGAATTTTAAGTTTCTTTAGTTTCTCCAGGCTAAAAACAGACTAATCAAATCAGATCAGCAAGAAAAATTTAGGATTATAAAGCATCCTAAAATGAACATGGCAATTTTAAGGCATGTTTTCACAAGTTTCTAAAGCTGGAAAACTGTTACTCCTGCTTTCTATAAGCAGTTCCTATTCTTGATTACCAAGGCCTTTCCTACCATATCTGAGATGTAATAGTCAAAATTTTGTGAAAACTGTTGATAATGAAAGACTAAGAATTAACAAGTACAACACTTTTGTCTTACTGTTAGGAAAATAGTTACACTTGGAGAACATAAAATATCCATTCTTTTCCCATTCTGCTACTCTGGGATGTGAAATAATTCAAGCACATCAGATAAATTGAATTTGCCTATGAGGTTTAGCTTGACAAGGATTCACACAGAGTCTTAAAGATAGGAGAACCTCTCCCACAAGAGTCAATGAGTCAACAGTTGATGAAACTGTTGACCACTGCTAGATGGTAACTTGAATACAAATGAGCATCTCCTATCTATTAAAAAAAGGTAAATACCTTTACACCATTTAATTTATAACAGTCTTGTTTACTAATATTTAGTGTTTGTAGCTTAACACTTGAGCTGCACCTTGAACATCAAACAGTGGCAGTTCACAGTAACTGCTGCAAAAGCAAATGAATCTGCCCTTTTACAGAACTGCCATGTAAGGGCTGCAATTGCAGCTGCTGAGCCTTGCAAATCTGGGCCGACTCAGAAAAGGCAACTCCTCTGGGATGCAATGACTCAGGCAGGTACTACATCACCCTTCTGCTTCAGGAGACTGCTCCCAACCCCTTTCTGCTATGCAACATGACTTTCTCGCCTGTCCTGTGGCACCACTGCGTGACTGCTGAGGTGGGAGTTTCATCTCAGGCACTGCAGACTTTAATTTTATCATTAGATCCCACGTGGGGACCTGGACAAGTTCACACATACACTATCAGTTCATTATCTTCTTTGCCCTTGCTCTTACAACACATCTAAGAGTACTTAGATACTTATCAATAACTAAACTTATCAATAGCTCACCCCTGGAGAGAGGGATGATAACAGCTAAAGTATTATCATGGAAAATCACTGCTTACTTGCTACATATTTATACCTACCTCACCTTGCAGAAACTTTTCACATATCCATGATCTAAATCTCGAAGGGCTATTTTCAGTGATTACTTAAAAAGCAAATGTGTGTTTTCAAATCCCTGCACTTTTAGAATGCTACATAGGAAGTGAGAACACATAAATTTTACACTAGAGAAATTAAGATATCCCAAGACTACATAATGACTAACATAATTGAAAGATTTCAAATTACATAGAATTAAACAAAGACTGTGCACTGTTCTCAGCACCATATAAATTGAGATATAAAATAGATGTTCTTCTAAGGTTGTTTTTAAAATGACAATTTCCCAAAGATTAAAAAAAAAGGCATCTAAGAATAGATAATATTCCTGTTCTAACTAAATGAAGCTATAATTAATCAGTGCCCCACATCCATTTGTGCTGCACTCTGACCCATGGTTAAGATGCCCTCAGTAGGCTACACAATGCTATCAACAGATTTGTGTGTGTCTCCTGCTTTGGGAAGAGACCAGGGAAAATAGCTGTATTTTGGGAAGGAAGATTTAGTGAAAGAGGGAAGGGATCAGGACAAAATTTTATCAGGGTATCCAAGACAAAATTTGACCACTGTAAACAGCTTCTAATGAAGTCATTCAAATATCCAGCATTTGAATATTACAAATGCAGGAGCAATTCTTGTGACATGTTACTACACTGCATCACTTTAATGTAGTAGTAGGCAACACAGAAATTATACAGAAAATAAAAATACTATATAAATACCAGAGAGAAGCTTTCTGCATGCTTGCTCACAAATTGTGTTACAACACAACTTGTAAAACAGCCAATAAAACATGTTATATGCTTAAGGCATTTTCAAAAGCCAAATATTATATATTAGGAACCATTTAGCTAGAAGACATAGCTCCTGAACTGTTGTACAATTACAATGAGAACCATTTGTCTGTATAAGAAGTAATAAGGAGTGTAGTTTACATTAAGATTTCTGCTCTAAAATATCTATAAATATTCTTTTTCAATAATACTTTCTTGAACTTTAAAGAGCTGTTTCAGCCATGATGCAACTTTCAACCTTATGTCATTAATGCAGTGAACATTTTCTCCCTTAGGAATCTCAAAATTAAGCATGCAGATATCATACACCTATTAAAACGTCAGTTCTTTAGAAAAACAATAGCCTTCCCTTCCCACCTTCATTCAATTACCTGTTCCATTTCAAATCTGTGGAAATGAAGAAAAGACAGCTCAGCTCATTGCCAAGCCTCCTCCCACTGTCCTGCACTCTGTATTGGAAGGACTTTTACATTTACCATACAGTACCTTTTTTCCCCCCTCACAAAGATTATTAATAAACTTTTGCAAAGAAAATGAAAAAAATCTGAGCTCTCAGAGTCAAGCAGAATGAGATTAATGTGAAAATGTTTCAATTGACTTCAGTCTTAAATAACGGAATTCTTTTGGTTCAAATCTTAACTTTTTCATTAAGCCCAACTTGAACATAGTACAACAGAGGAAATATCTTTCCTTGAAAGAAAGAGGGTCTCCATAAAACGTGGAAAAATATGCAGCAAATTACTAGCAATTCCAGCAATCAGTGTTAGAATGCATTTAATTTTATTACTCTGAATTAGAATTAGCAAATTAAAGGTTTACTGCCCTATAGTCTGATACATTCGTACCAAAATGATTGTAGTTAGAATATATTGGAAAACATTTCTTTTACTTTTCAGAACTGCCAAAACATCTAATATGTCAAAACAATTCCCTGTAGTACATTTTAAAATGTACTATCTGAATACAAATTTCTCTCTGCTAACCATAGTAGGAAACCCCAGCCTTCCAAAAACACCCAGGGGAATCAGCCATGGAGCTGCTAATGAATTTCACTGGAAATTGTGGAAACACTCTGCAAAGTACCTGGATCTTTTTCAGATGCTTGTAAGATCCTTAGTAAAAATTCTTTTTGGAATGCCTCAGCGTGAGACATCCTACCTGATATTAAACCACTAAACAGATTATCTTCTGCCACCATCTTTCCAAACAACAGCACTGAACAACAAAGCATATTGACTTTCAGCCAGATAAAATGTATAGATATGTTAATCACGTGTATCAGCTACACAGATTTCTCCCCTAGCTAAACTTCCCAAACCTACAGAAAGCAGCTATGCTCAACCATGGCAAAACACAGCTACAGGAAAGGCCACTATTTTCATACTTACAAAGTCTTGTCGAATGTCATTGAAGTCCTTGCCATACTTTTCCAAGGCCTCTTCAAATAAACTAGCTTCTGATGCTGACCACTCTTCCATTTCATCTCTACACAAGACAGGCCCTCCCAGAGGCACTAGAACACTGATGGCACTGCTCAGATCATAGTTGTGTTTATGCAGTGTGTCCATTGCGTGAAACTGGCAGGGACAAGGAGAGAATAAAGACCTGTTTAAATAGTCCATCTCAGTTAATGCAAATTCAATATATGATTCTCTATAAACCAAGCAAGGAGACTCAATTAATGCTAAATTCAGAATCTATCTTGATATTATAGTTTTCTGCTGCAGAATATGAGGAAAATAAATGGATTATTACTTAACCTGGGAAAGGAAATACCTTGATAAAATGTTTACCATGTTTAAATGACATTAGCTTATTAGTTCCTGCAAATTACTAGCAAACATTTCTAAAGAATCTCTTGTTGATAGAAATTGGTTCCAAGAAACCCAATAAAGACAGTGGCATATATTGACTGTGGGGCCATTTTCAATTAACAGAATCTCTAAATAGTAACTAAACAGCTGCTCAGACATCTATGAGCTCAATATTCTCATTGCTGGCAAAGGAAGACATTTATTGTTTTCTTTATCATCATACTGAAAGAGCAGCAAGATTTTTGTCCCTTGCTAAACACTGTTGTCACAGACCAGTAAACAAGGTTTCTTTGGTTGAATACCTTTCTGTTATAAAAGGGAAAAACAGAAAACAAACAAATTAGAACAATCTTCCCACTGTAGGTAATACTGAATGCTCCCATCGCTAACCAATGATGGGGAATATGAAAAGTAAACAATCCCACCCGTCGGGAAAACGAGCAGCACACGAGAAGAGCAGCACGCAAGAATGAGCAGCACACATTTCTGACTCAGCCTCCCAAAAGACCCCACCAGCACAATCCAACTGGCTGTGCTGAAGGAGGTATCAGAGTGATAAGTGTGATAATGTTTGTGACCTTGTACCAGTCTCCTTCCAATGTGTCCCACCACAGTGCTGAGCTCCAAGCACAGCATGCAAACTCTCACAAGGCCACAAACCCAGCTATGAGAAAACCTTGCAAGGAAGGAACACTCTTGCATTATGTATCAGCAATTCCAGCTGAGCTTCTGCATACAAATCTACAGCAAATAATGGATTTTTCTGATCTTTTGCCATCTTCTATCAATGACTATTGTCTTTCTCCAGTGTTTACTACTATAAGTCTTTGAGTGTTATCAAGCACAAGATTCTGAAACTCTTTTGTCTGCAAGAAGCAATATCACAATTATCCTGTAATATATGATTTCACTTATGGTTCAATCTAATTCACGAGCCAGGAGAAAAGCCGTTGTTAAAATCGAGTATTCCAATATGAAAGTATGTAACATGATGTCTAACGTCCATCAGCTTCACATTAGAGAATGTACCCTGAAATCACAGGTTTATTGTTTATCATTCCAGCAATGAGTAAATCAGGTCTAAAGATTGAACCCTTACAGTAGATCTATTACTGAGGTTTAAATCTGTTTAAATTGCAGCCCCCATAGAAAAGCAGTACATACAGAGCATCTTCCAAGCAGCTGCTGAATCCACATCTATTCACTGATAGCAACTTTCATAAAAATGATGACAGAAGTAAATAAATTGGAATCTTGCTCTTGCTTTATGGTTATTTTTCATCTATAATAAACATTTTATTCCATAAAAATTTGTGGATACTACTAAAGAAAAGACTCATACTGAACTGTGTGGATAAGTGCTGTCTATGCTGAGCTGTCCTGTGACAGAAGATCACTGACAAATTCTTTGATAACAACCCTGCCTTCTACAGGTTTGTCAGCCCTCACCTCCACCAAATTTCCATACTGCAATGCAAATTGTGGTAGCAAAAGCAAAAGAAGCCTGAAGCAATTCATAGATGCTGAGAGAAAAAAATCCTGGGGTATCTTCTTTTTATCTGCTTTACCCTAAGAAACAGGAGGCTGGGAGACAGAGAAAGAAGCACCCTTCCCTAAGAGCTCTTGCCCAGAGCATGCTGTCCAGCACAGACAAGGGGGCCCATCAGAGGAAAAGTGTTAGCCATGCAGGCAGGAAGTAACTTCAACTCCAAATATAAGCAGGCAGAGGAAGAAACTTTCCACCACAAGCTAAGAAAGGGCTGCATGGAGCTGGAAGAAAGGGCATGAGAGGGCATCCTGCAACCAGGCACACAACACAGCTCCCAAACCAGCTGCAATTCCAGACTGAGCTGCCTCCAACAAAGCACTCAAACTGGAAACTGAGTGCAGATTCTCCAATTCAATCATATTTTAAGTCTGTTTACCTTAGGAGCTACATATGTGGAAATCTATTAAAAATCATTAAAAAGACACCACTCAAAACGCAAAGGAAAAGACTGCTCATACTTCATTTTGAAGAGACATCCAATATCAGATTTAGGTCCTTACAGTAAGGTCACATAAGCTTTTCTGAACAAACCCACCACAAGAAGCAAGTGATGCCATCATCCTGCTTTGCTTTAAATGACTCTCATGGTCAGTATATGCACCATGAAATATTTAGGAATCTGAAACAGAAGGTCTTCCCAGTCTCTTTCTTTTCTTAGAGATCAATTTTCATTCTGAAATAAAACACTGCCTCTGAGAAGGCCAGAAATACAAGTTTAGTTGCTTGTCTCACAAGTCTTTACCACTGTAAGAGAAGGACATTTATTATCAGCTAAGAAGGTAAACACGCACTGCTTCATGTCTTCAGCAGGGTTTTGTAAAAGCAGGGGGTTTCCTATCTTGTCTCATTACCTTCCCTATGTCTTCAAAATAAAGGAGTCTGAAAGCAGCCTCTCAGTTGTTATTCATCTGCAAGAAATGTGTACGTCAACCCTGAATTCAACTATGTTCATAATCTAGGGTGATTTTTTTTTTAATATCAGTCTGTTTACAGTTATCTCTGATTAAAACTAATTAGGATTAAAACTTAATTAGGAATACTGGAAAGCCACAGGTGTGGTGCACAGAAATCCCTTTAATAGCATCTCAGGTGCAAGGGTTATCTGCCTTGCATTAAGAAGATAGATGGTATCATCTTCTTAGTGTTATGCACCTATATCCAAAGTATAAATGAGATACACCACAAGTTCTGCAAACCTCTCTACTAACTTTAACTGCTGCTGAAAATATGCTCCCAATTAACATGGAAATGTCTGAAAAAGTAACTACTATAATGACAAATATGTCTTTTCTTAACTTAGAAGGAAGTACATTGCCAAAAAGTAAAAAAGTAGGGTTTTAAAAAGCTGAGGGGGTAGAAAAATGAGAAGAGACAGACACAATAATTAAGCCTAGGGTGGCTCATCTGATGCCTCATTATAAGATATGCCTTTCATTAAGTGTAATGGAACTTAATGGATCATTTGCAATGGAGAAACATTAACATGGCACTCAAACAAAGTATCCCTTTATTAGCAGCATTGCACATATACTTTCAAATGAGAAATTGCCATAAGGATAAATCCACTCTGTTAATCACTAAATACAGAATGCAAATAAAGAAGAGATATGCAATATGTGAAATTTATTAGAAATTCTTAATCCAACAAAATACTAATAAAATGAAAAATATTACAGAACTATTTTGATGAACAAAATAAAGTATTTAATGTCAACTGAATCGTGTTTGTGAAAGTCATATTAGCAACTGTGAAACAGAAATTCATTTTGAGTATTACTGAAAACATTGCATTTTGCCCCTGCCTTAACAATACTATCATAGTCCAGACTAATTCAATTTCCTGTTCAATAGCCTTTGTGTATGCTGCAAAAGGTAATAAAATAAATATTTTTCTCATCATAATAAAAAATTTATTTTATCTGGAATACAAGAATTGTCTCACTAAATCAGACCGATCACCTATCTAACTAAGCGTTGTGTCTCTTACAGTAGCACCAAGGAATATTAGCTAAAATATACAGGTAAGTCTAATCACAGTCTGAGGTCAATTCCCATTTCATGGACCAGCATCTACAAAGCTTCAGAATGAGGACATTTAGAAGGTACACCTTTCCCTGTTCTCCTCAGTACTAATTTATGGCCTATATGGCTACATAAGTTTTCTAACCTTTTTTCAACCTGCTGGTACTGCCCATTCCCACAAAATTTTGGGCAACTGAATTCTATTCACTATGAGGCAGTGCCTTAACTATTTTAAACTAATCTGTTAGTTTTATTGAGTTTCTTCTAATTCTAGTACTCTGGTATCTGGTAAATAGCAGGTCTTCTTTAATGTTTAGGTACAAAAATACCTAAAATAATAAAACAACATTGATGTCTTTGGAAATCTAAGTCAAACCTGATTCTCTGAAACAGTAATACTTTGGTCTCACATAGTGTTCCAGGCATACTTTATTTACTGTAACACACCTCCTCAGCTGGTATGATTATACAGAAACAAACCTGTAATCAACATACCTTTCACTTTCTCTAAAAGATGCAGGTGCTTACATTAACAATGAACAGCATACTAAGGAAACATAGTAGGAATATGCTAATTAAAATGTTCTTTAAAAATATGCTTACAAAGTCAGATTGCTTATCCTTTAGAAAATAGGATGACATATACATCCAGTAAGTACAAAGCATTACCCACACAATTTTCAATCAGCTTTATTACCACATACTCTAATGACACTGCCCCAACTGAATCCCTATACAATGTGTATTATCCATCCTGCTGGGGGTGTCCACAGCTAAAGCCAAGTTTTGCACAGTTGATTACAAGGGCAGCCCTGAGAAGCTTAGAGAAAACACACAGGATTTTCCAAGACACGCACCTATCTAAAGGACAACAGGCTGAAAATGGGGACTTTGGAGTACCAGATAGCGTTGAATTCACGGATATAGAAGTTGTAGGATGTTCAAGAAGCCACCTACCAGTGTGATGTCTCTGGAAGCAGCAGCTGCACTCATGTGTAAACTGGGTTGCCTGACAGAACTGCTGCAGTCCAAGGCTCGAGCAAATGTGCCAACAGCACTGCAACAGAGGAACAAGAGCCACAGTAAATACACAGAAAGATGGAATCTCTTCTGTCAGACTGTGTCACATCCATAAAAGTGTCCTTTTACACATGCCATACTGCTAAGATTTCAGATCTTTGCTAACAAAGAACAACTTGATAAAGACAGAAAACACTGCAGCAAAACCTCTGACCTTCTGCCCCAAAAGCAATGATGTACATATAAGAACAGCAGCTCAGAAATGAAAGATACTCAGAGGATTCTCACATACCAACCTCTCAATGTATGGATTTCAAAATTAATTATGAAGTCAAACGTTTTTCACACTTCGGGATTAACAATCAGGACTATTATTTCTAAAATTACAATGCTGTAATAGTGCTTAAAAATTATAATTCTAATTAAAAGGAGGTTCACCATGTCCCCGTGAGGAAATTTAAAACATTTTATTCACTTCAGTAGCATGTGTCTATGACTTTCATTAGTGAGCCAAAAAAAAATATTAGCTTAGTCTAAGGTATCCCCAAAATCCTGGTGATGTCACAGGTTTTAAGCTATAATGAAATAAATGGATCTCTCAACCTACTTAATTAAAGCATTCCATTATTGAAACGGACATATTTTTTCCAAAACTTTCTTTTCCACTTTTGTTGATGCATTGTACATGGCATCTATTATATTTACACTGTTCCAAACTGTAAAAATTTCTTAGAGCAGTAAACATTTCTACATTTCTTGTAAGTACATCTAAGTATCATGCACAGTGAAGGAAAAGGTACACAAAGAATTTGACTGGGCCCAGCACACCATACAGGAAATGAGCAAAGACGCAGTGACACAAAAGATTGTTATCAATTAACAGCTCAGAAGTTTCTCCAGTACCTGGAGCTGTATAATGAATCTTGAAGTGCATTGTGTCACAGCTGCTATCAGAAAAAAACCATTTGTTGCAGGTGTGACATGAGCCCTTCCAAATTCAAAGTCGCCCTTACCTAACAGAGGTAACACAGTGCAATCCTCTGGCTTAGGGACTCAAGCCTCACTCAGCAGTTACACCCCACACAACTTATAAGTGCAGAATTACACCAATGACAAATGTCACTGACAGATAAACACACATTGCTGTATCCTATAAATCTGATATTCAACAGTAAAATAATGCACACCACTCACTGAAGTTATAAATGATCATGGAGAAACTGATTTTAAAATATGTTACCACAATTTTATCTTGAATCTGAAAACGTTTATTACTGAATGCATGTTTCAGTACTTGCTGCCACAGTCTTACAAGTTAGGATTCAACAGCAGTAATTCAGACCCCCAGAACTAACTGCTTTAGATTTCTAAATGCTGTGGAATAAATAAATTATATTCCAATGTTTTTCCACAACCTTTGCTCCCTCTGTGAACATGGCAAATACGAGACGAGAACATACACAGAGTCTACTTTCTTTTTTTCTTTTTTTTTTAAAAGCTTGGCAGTACATAAAACAGTATTTGCCCACAAATCACTCCCAAGAATAAGGCTCTATTATGAACACATCTCCCGATATCTGTCAACCCCTTTCACCATGCTGGCATTGATAAGCATCGTAGCTAAGCAGTCTTTCCCGTGATCCTTCTGTCCCTACTGCTCAAACCAGTGAATGTGGCATGACTGTATTTCTCTTCTGCTACTACCTGCTAGCTTATCATCTTCCTTTTGCATAATTAAAATTATTTCCTTTTGACTACTTTTTTAAACTAAAGTCTGAGTATGCTATGAACACTACAAAGAACGTTCTCACAGGCAGAACAGACTTTGGAGGCTGACTTCAGAGCCCAAGAGTATTCTGTTGCTCAGAATGTAAAGTCAAAATTAAGAGCCAATACCAAGATAGGTTACTTCTGAATAAGTGATAGAGAGGTAAGAGCTGATGCACCACTGGACATTGCTTCCAGGGCTGTACTGAGTAGGGGAAGATTGCAACCATCAGAAGAATGCTGTGTGGCGGTTTGGAGTATATGAGTGCAAAACAAATTAATAATAAATAAAACACATAAAGACAAAAGATAATAATAAAAACTATAGAATAAAATATTATAATAAAAAACATGAAACATAATGGAACAAAGATGATAACAATAGGAACAAAACAAATAAATTATACATAATAAAATGAAGGCAGTGTAATATTTGGGGCATTGGTGGGGACAGGAGGGGTGGGGATGATACAGAACACAAACTGAGGGATCTGGAGGTGTGTGCATATCCATGGCTCTCTTGAAATCAAACTAACTAACTTCCAGTTCTCCTTTCCATAGAAACTTGTGAAAAAGAGTGACTTTCCAAGTAAGTGTAGAAATTCTAGAGCATTTGGCTGTTAAATAGTAACTAGGTTCAAAACTAGTGATATACAGTGTTTTGTATAATCTAGCTATGCAATTCAGATCCAAATTCAGTATTAAATTTAGAAATCACTAAAATACCTTAATTTTTATGTTTTTCAATTAAAAATACAGATATGAGGAACGTCTTGATGGAAAGGTCAAAAACTACCTTTGCCATTTTTCCTTGCATGACTTTTTTCTAATTCCACCATTAAAGAATTGTTTTAGAAAAGGAACAAAATAAATAACTAACCAATGTCATTTCCACAAGACACAGTATTGTCTTCACCAACCTAAAATAAAACTTGGTATTAAATCAACACAAGCTAAACAGTCACACCCTAACCACTTATTTTCTCAACAAACTTTCAATATTCATGTTTCAATATTATTGTTAAGCTTGTAGAATTCAAAGAATAATTGTAAATAGTTAACTGAAGTGATATTTAATTCAATAATAATGATAATAAACTGACAACCCAAAAAACTGTGCTCAGCAAGCTACTTATGAATTATTCAACGTGTAATTAAAATACTTAGACTTCAAACAGAAACCAACACTCCTCACATTTTCCAAAATAAGGTAAAGCCAAGAGTCACACAGACAGTGAATTACAAAGTTGGCAGGGAGATGGACAGGACAAACAATTGGCATTATCAGCAGGGGGGTCACTCTCTGCACAATCTGCATCAGCAAGCAGCTCTAAGAGGTTTAAGGGTTGGACCAAATGATTCAGTGTTACCTTAATTAGGTTTTCCTTGGTTTAATTATCTTAAAGAGCAGAACCAAGAAGGTTCTCTCAAGGATTTATAACAGATTGCAGCTGACAACCACACAAACAAAACAAAAGGATCCAGTCCAGTGCCAGGATCTAAGATTATCTTGAAAATCCACAAATTCAGCAAAACTCAACAAGGTCTATGTCCAAAAAATGTGAGAGATCACTGCAGTTTCTATGCCTGTGTGCCCTACATTTAGGCAAAATTTCAGATTTGATTTTGAACACAGAAAATACGTTGCTCCAAATTTCTTATAGTTCAAATCTAAGACATTAAAGGAAATAATTGTTCAAATTTTTGCATAAGATTAATATTAGCAGTAGCCAAAGAAATTAGCAAGCAGCAAACACCAGAGACTGTCCTAACAAGCTTCCAAAGATTTGGTGGCTTGTCAGTAACTTCTTCTGAAAAGGGCTGTTATTTACCAAAGAAAATCTGGAACCACTGCAATTATACATCAGGATAAAAATAGCCTCTGCTTCTCCCAGTAGCAACAGCAGTCCAGCAGCAAATCACATCCAGAAAGTTCTGGATGCAGGCGAGTAACTGTCAATTTTCTTCTACCTTTTTTCTTGAAAAATCAGCTGAGACATACTATCCTTCTCAATCTGAGGATGTTTATTTGGAAACTGTTCACTTTTCCCTTACACTGCTTGTTTCAGTGATACCAGACAAGTAGTGGGTATACTCTGGACAAAGGCATTGGAAGTGAACCACATCCTTGCATACATGAATCTGCAAATGCAGAATTCTCCACAGGTACTTGCAAACTAATGAGTGAGACCTCTGAGCTAATGTTTTTGAGGAAAACAGTTAAGTGAGCTTTGGTGGTTTTCTGTATATTTGGAAAGGAAACCTTTTGCATTCCTTCTCTTTACTCCAATGTTATTCTTTACACTAAATTGGAAACAGTCCTAAAAGATGACCTCTTTGACTGCTCTGAAGTTATAAACCAGCAAATTAATATCTGATTGCTCATTAAGAAAACATCATGATAATTAAAATATTGGAAAGAAGAAACAAAAATCTTGAGTGAAGACACATACAAGCAACAAAACATTAATTTAAAACTGAAAATACACATGAGATTTTTACTACTCAGTTTTGCAAAATCTGACCTGCAGAATATATTCAAAGTAAAATCAGGCTTTACAAAAGATTTTTTTTTTTTGCATTTCCAAGCAACTGCCTGTACAGTGCTATGTTTCAGTATTACCACTTCAAGTATTTACAGCACAGAAGGAGATGGCCTGACAAACATGAAAAGTCACCTGCCACTGCTCTTTTGCTGAAAGACTCTCAAAGTTAGAGTAAGCGTGGCATGGTATATAAATGTATGCTACAAGCAACCTTCACTTTCATTGCTATATGAATAGAAATGAAACATATGTGGAATCTTTCTTATTTGACAGAAATAGAATCTGGTAGATAAAAGTAGTTTAATTCACAGGATGTTATTTAAGGCATCATCTCTATGCCATCCTGCAATTTCACAGTCACAGAGGAGGAGATGTACAGCCCCCTAAAATCAGGTCTGTGAAAACTCTGCCACGGAAATGTATTCTTTATACTGCAAGAGATAACAGTTCACAAAACAAAAAACAAAACAAAACAAAACAAACAAACAAACAAACAAAACAACAAAAAAACCCAACAGCTTTAAGTCTGACTTAGTTCTTTTTAAATGAATTTGGGTCAAGAAGTACAATAATACAAAATGCACAAAGGAGTAAACATATACTACCCAGGTATGACAGACAGGCAGAAATATAGAATTTCTGATATGCCTGGTAAACTTGATGTGATCATATTTTTCCTTTTTACTGCCAAACCATCTGCCTACCATTAGATGCTGTAATTCACCTTGCTAGCAAACATCCAGTTTTGTGAGCGCAGCATTGGCATCAAGATTGTTCACCATTTTTGCTGCATAATTTTATGTTGCAATTGTGCCATTAAATTTAATTACCTCTTTAATGAACTTCAATTCCTTTTACTCCTCAGCACCTCCAGAGAATCCAGAAGCATTGTAATACTGAAGACTGCAAACCGATGTCTTTTATGTATTTATTTTCATTTATGAGCTTTGGGAATCTGGTCTACTGCCACTGACTACAATGAATTATTTCACAAGAACAGAGCACTACTTTTTGATCACACCTGTAAATGTTTTTACTCGTGGTTCTCAGTTAATGAGTGCATTATTTTCCTCTGTATAATGCAAGACACCTTGCCAGATGAATCTGCATTGTGTTCCCTGCCCCCACTGTAAAATAAATTAATGTAACAATCATAGAACATCTCCAAATACACCAACATACTATGAGCACTTATAACATAGTAACTAACAGAAAATTAATATAATCAATGTCCTGAGCAAATGGAAAAGTGGGAAGAACACAGGAAGGATCAAGCTCTAATTTAACATGACTAACAAGCAATTTTCCATTCTTCTATGATTTTACATCAAAAAATAAGCAGGCTTTCAAATGACGAGAAATATGTCAGATAGAGGTATGTAATGCCATTTTAATGTCATAGAAATCAAAGTACAAAATTTTAAGGTAGAGATGCAATGCTTCAAGGCTATTTTAATTAGATTTCAAAACTCTGGTTTAGTTGGAAATAAGCTGGGACCTGAAATGTCTGTAAAATAGCTTCATTTAGAAATATATTCCTTCCAGAACACTGTGTTGGTAATTTAGTTAGATGAAGCAGAATAAAAGAGCTATGTTCTTAATGGTTTCTCTGAATCATAAAGCACATAAATGGAACTAGAATGTACCAAAAATGCATCATGCAATGAATTGTAGACCAAATTAGCAGACAGAAAGAACATTTTGAAAAAATTTTAAAGGGTCATTTCTTCAGCTTTCAGCATCTGTCTCACACCTCCTATTGCATTTGAGACTGGGTAGGATAATTTTTGACTCTGAAAAACTAAAAAAAGACAGGACTATTATGTTATACAGACAAAAAGAATGTTTTTATTTCCTAACACTGTGCAACTTGGGACAGAATAAGAAAAGAACACAAGATTTGGCAATGAAAGGAAGTACTCCTTGTATATTAGAAACTAAAAGAGACTGATGACTGGAGGAAACAGGGTGTATCTAAATCAGTTCAGATTAGGAATGCTGTCCCCAGCATTTTTATCTGCTGCATTTTAACCAACAACAAAAAGTATCTCATGGCACACCAACTGAGTTCCTGTTAGAAGTAGCTCCACATACTCACACACACTTAGTCCACAGGACCTGGTTAATTAGAGTTATGACTAAAAATAAATCTGCCCAAAATATGCAGTGGTGGACACTAGGCCCTCAGCACCGAATGTTTCAATTCTACAAATCCATTTCCACTGAACTATTTGCTAATATGGGCAGACCTCAATGGCTGTTGCAGCTTCCCAAATTCCTGTCCTCTGAAGGCTGGTAGACATACAAGAAACGTGGCCAATGTACAGGACAGAAGGAAAACTCGTTGATGCACTTGTATCTTATTTGAATGCAGTAGAAAACACTGTTGGACTTTTCATTGTCACAGCACAAACATTACCCAAAAGACCTCTCAAACCCAGAATACATTAGTCTGATGCCTCAAGCTTCTCCTAACAGATGCTTTTGCTAGGTCCAGCAAGAGTCCTTACCCAAATTATGCTTCAGTAGCAGCAATAAGGTACTTTCAAGACTTGTGTGTCAGGAAAGACTACTTGGGGAGGCCAGGTTTATGGATCTTTCCCCTTTTTTCCAAATCTCCACCACTTTTTTTGTTACCTCTAATTTTTGTACAGGATAGGTATAGTCTACCTTTCTATCCAGGAAATTATTGAATAATAGGGCTTTGCGAGAGGCCCAGAGCAACCAGGCAAGCCTAGGAAAAAGGCCTCTCTTTCTTGAGACAGTAAACAAACATTGTAGGACTGGGAAAGCTATGTGTCCAAGGTAAAAATATAAATATACTTGTAAATGGGCAACACAAATAAAAAGAGTATTTAAACACCTTCTAAAAAAGCAACAAAGCTGCCTGTGTGATTGAAAAAGCTAAAGCATTTAAGGACAAAAGCATATCTTCTTTCAAGCAGATTAGACTGGAAAAAAAGAGAAAAAATACTGAATTCCTTCGACACAGCATCTAAAAAGGATCACTTGAAAATGCTTTTAAAATGTCAAACACAATGGCATACACATACTTAAGGAAACTCACACACCTGGGAATCTATTTAAGAAAAAATTCTTCTTGTCATATTTCCATATTTGCAGAACTAAACATAACCAGAGAAAAGATCATTCCAGCCAGAAATCCAGCAGGCACAGCTAATGCCTAGTGAACCACAGTTAGGCTGCAGCAGAGCTGTCTGTAGGCACTGCTCACCACATTATAACACCAGCTCTCCACTGTTGCTCAAGCAGCTTTTAATGGTCCTGTATAATGGGCCAGTATAAATCCTGTAACCACACCACACATTGAATTGAATGCTGCCACCAAATCATCACAGAATTGTCTTTCCAGAAATTCATTAAAATCTGTCTCAGAAGCCACTTAGTGCATCCTGTGAATCCAAGTATGTAGGAGCCTGGAAACCAATTCTGTCAGTTGAAAAGCAACTGCCAAAGATGAATGGAGCTCTGTGCAAGAACATCCACAAAGCTGCACCTGAGTAATACCTGATTACAGATGGCCACCAAGCACCATGGGACCTTGGATGGCTACAATTAATCAGCCATGACCCACCATAACAGAAACCATCTTTACAGAAATGGATCAACTTTTTTAAAAAATGCAGTCTTGGTCAAGGCGCAGCAAAGGATGTCTTAAATAAAAGGAGGAGATAAGCATATTCTTCTTTATGTATTTAATTATTCTCTGTTATTTCCCAGCAGGCTGCTCACTGCTACGCTCCTGTGGGAACATTTTTGCCTCCACAGAATATTACTTCAGCTCCCCAGAGTGTCTGAGAAATAGCAAGTAGAGGAATTTTAAAGCAATGAATGAACTCTTCCAAAACTCATAGTCTTTATGCAGATGTTTCTTTAGGGCACACCATAATAATCTGGCCATACATTTCCAGGTATCATATTGCTAGTGAAAAAGTAGTTCAGATTCCTGGTTCCTATGGAACATCTACCAGACCCAGTGACTTTCTGAACACCTGTTAACACCTAAACACCTCAGTCTTGCTTGAAAATTCAACAAGGCCAGGTAAAAAACCAAACCAAACCAAAAAAAAAAGTTTTAATACTTTATAGAAAGGATATAGTATTCCAAGTGGGAGAGTAAGGAAAAAAAACAAGTGAATCAGCACCTGAACTGTAAATGAGTAAATCAGCATCTCATATCACCATACACATAAGCTGGAAAATATAGAGCAACTTTTTTTTCTTTTTTTCCTTCCTGAAATGTTTTTTTCAAAAGGCAGAAAGGAAAAAAAAATCAAAAACTAGAAACCATGTAAAAGGATTATTTGCCTAACAAGATTTGAGATTTCACTCTGCAAGGAGGTTACCAAAAATACAGGAGATGGATTTATTTATTCAGGNCCATGTAAAAGGATTATTTGCCTAACAAGATTTGAGATTTCACTCTGCAAGGAGGTTACCAAAAATACAGATGGATTTATTTATTCAGGATAAAATCCATATGTGAAGTCTGTTCTCTATTATCATTAGAACAGTACCTTAGTAAATTTGAATTAGAGGAAAGGCAAAACCTGCTGCATCTTATGAATGTAGAATCGTCTTTCAGTAAGAAACCCACAAATTTTTTAAGTTTTTTTTTTAAAGTAGAGAAATAATTTCCAAAGGTATTTATTAATTCAAAGCACTTTCATGTCTTCATAAATCTGCATAATCATGGTAATTTATAAAATTGAATTGACTAGATTTTTTTCACTAATGAAATACATGACTTCAAAACTTTATTTCAATATTCATGCAAAATAATTGCACTGTATATTATTCACCTTACATGCACACATGGCAACTTCTGCACCCATTTCATTTGTTAACATTTTATTTCTACTCTTAACTTCTATTTCATGCCATGAAATTCCAAGTACTGTAAAACACAAGACTGAATTATTATTAGCACTGAAATAATTTACTCTGAGGGGAAAGCCAATTGACATCTACATTCAAAGTATCAAATTCTAATATAACCTGAAATACAGGGAGTCTAGCAATATTCCCAGACTTGCTTTCTCTTTTGCTCTCCTGTATTGTTAGCTTCAAGAAATATACGAAGGATCATGGTCTGATTTTCTTTTTTAGTTAATTATGGGAAAGACAAGGGCTCACAAAATGGCAAACAGGATGAGTAACATGATATAGGGGAATAAATAGTCAGTAGAAAAAAGAAAAGGATTTTTTTACAAGAGGATTTTAATCTTACCGTGCTACAACTAAAAACTGGTCAATCTGACGGTCAGTAAGGGGGCTATCTGGATCCCATACTTTTACTTCCAGCTTTGCCTGTTCTCTGTCATCTAATTCTCCTGTCAAAAGGTAGATGGGACAAAACACTTATTACTCACAATGTATTCCTCTGTGTAGTTCTTGCACTATGTTTAAAAGAGACATTGTACATTTTTAAACACATACACACACACGGAGTACTTAACAATCATAAGCAGTTATCCAGTCAAATTCCATAATGCAGCATCACCAAAATAAATACCTTCCCTTAACATCAGCATTTCAATTTAAGGAGACATTCTTAGAAGGTGAATCTTATCAATGAGCCATAGAAATGTTATTATAAAGCTAAAACCATAACCTAAGTAACAAGTGGCTTCTTTAAATTGCTTGTCTAGTATATCAAAGTTACTGTTTCACTTAAGCCATACTAAAATTAATTTTACACTTAACCAGCTTTAGCAATTAAATTCTATCCAATTTGTATTCTATACCCTGAAATAATAAATCATAGTGCAAAACTGCTGTCTACTGCATTTAAGCATTTTTTTACCTTTTCAGCTACTACATTATCTGTTATATATAATGTATATATATATACAGTATATATATAAAATATACTGTTAATATAAATCATATTATTCAAATTGCTGTACACATTGAGTAGTTCTATCCTCCTATAAATGAATATTTAAGGCTGCATCACAAGAAAGTTACTATATACCACATCATCATTTCCCAACTTCATTTATGTGCACAGAACAATTTGTGTACATGTACATGGCTGAAACAACGGGGGTGATTTCCAAAATTTATTTTGCCCTAAATTCATTATTGCAAGAGTACAGCATTTGCACTGCATGGAAGAACAGTGAAGTGTGAATTTGGTACAAGGATTCACTTTGATAAGAAAGACTTGATCTTGTCTTGCCTACTACACCAATAACTTCTCCTGTAAAATAAGAAACATTTCAGAGGCTGAGGCTGATGGAGGAAGCATCCCATATGCTACCAGCACGAGGAGATTTACCTGTGGGATGTAGCCAACACATTTGTGGTGCATCATGAGAGATGACAACTGTCAAGTCAGAATCATTGTCTTTCCCTGCTGTTTCAGAATAGGAGTGTGTTCTTCCCTCAGCAGACATGTGAAAAGCACTAATGTTAGCTGGTTGCTTGTCTGTAATTTTCACAGGCTACTACAAGAATGAAAACCTGTTGTCAGATGGAGCCATTCCACTCTCTTGGAAAATCTAGGCTGTGTAGGTATCTCTCTGATCACACAGAAGATCACTTTAGTCTGTACAATTTCTTATGACTTAATGCAAACAGCCAGTCTAAACATGCACAGGATCATCAAGATATGAAATAACCTGTACACTTAAGAGTCTGGAAGCAGACTGCAAACGAAGCACTGGCTCTTCTGAAATCATGTCATATATGGTGAGTTCTCTAGCACATTGACTCTGGAAAGAAATTAAAATGTGGTATACATTTATTCCTAGCATACACACAAGTTAGAACTGCACCATGCTGTCTGGCTAATGTTTCAGGAACAAATTTCACAGTCACATTCTCAGAAAAACACAGTAAATTACTTTCTTCCAATACACAGGCAATAAAGTATTGGCTGCCTAACGAGACTTCAGCTTCTGTTCAAGCTAATTCACATCCAGTACTGAAGACAAACTGTTAATTTCTGGCATCTTAGAAAGGATTTTAGGTCTATAAACTTATTCTATCGATTGCACACCTGTCAATAGATTAATTTCTTCCATCTGTGACATGGTGGATGATGTTCTACATTTTATAAATATTCTCTGAGCATTTTATTTCAATCTGTTAATATATCATTTTTAAATACCTTTAATGTTAGTTAACCATTTCAGGACATCACAGTCTGGAGATCAAGCATTACTCAGGTAAATAATACTTCTCACAAAGAGAAAACATCATACAAAGCCAGCACTAGGGTCCAATCAAAACATGTCACTCTTCTGAATCAAGTTTGCAAAAAGAATAAAAAAACCTGCAATACTACAATTCTTACTTCAATTAGAGTTAATTAACCAATTGTTACTATAAAGTGTTTTAAAACTCTTGATAAAGGTGAATCTGAAATATTGCCATGCAGTATTTTGTAATGGCAGTAGACATAAATAAGATACAAGCAGTGGAATATCTATACCAAAGTAATCCAAACACATATAATAATTATTAAATATCACTGCAACAATGGTAGACAGAGGTTTCCAGAAAATAGGGGGACCTTGCCAAGCTGCACTTAATTCCTGATTTTCCACTTACATGGCAGGATACAATCACTTAAACAGGGAAAATAACCCAAACAGACAAAATCATAGAGGCAGTCAAGCAGTGCTGTAGAAGCCTTAGAAAAATTCATTTCAGGAATAAGTATTTTGTTAACTTCCTTTGCCTGCGCTGAAAGCATCAGTATAGGAGGATCACATAAGGTAAACAGGTCTTTCAAAATAATGATTGTCAACCCTCTGGGTTTTACTTGAGCTGTTGATCCTTAGTTGATCATGCCTGTAGCACATCCTATAGGATTTTTAACATAGCAAACTACTTTAAGATGCAATTTCTCTGTCAGCACATCGTTTATCTTCTGCATTGTTGAATTTGACACCAAAGCATAAGACATTCAAACTGAACAGATGATAAAGTTGTCATAGTATTAATTTGTTGTATTGCAAAATCCAGCTCACAAAGGAATGGTGGAATTTTAATTTCACCATTTTCAGCCCATCTGAGAAGCTCAGTTTTAAAAATGTCACCTTCCCTTACCACCAGCAGCACACCAATTAGAGCTTCTGAGAAGTGCTGGCAATTTTTCTGAATCACTGATATAACACACCAGTATATCCAACTTATTCTAACCACTGTTTATAACTTTATTATAGCCAGTCTAATCCTGATGAGTAATTTTATTGGAATTACTAGATTAGTCAGATGGTAAGAAACACATCTGGTTTACTCTACTCTACATCAATCACTCAATTCCTTATTTCTCGTGGTTGTCTTCTAATAAAAAGTAAGGTTTCTCCTTTAAAAAAGGTTTAAAAGACTGGTATTTCAGTTAGTCACTTTAGACAAATGAAATCATGATGTGCCTCACTAAAAAAAAAAAAAAAAGGAAGAAAAAATTTACAAAGCAAAAGTAAACCAAATGTACTTAAGATGAGCTACAAAAAATTAAAGATCTACTTAGTCTTTTAGATTTCACTTCCTGCAGATAAATACCCCAAAGATAACTAGTCCATCAGATTCAGCATGATTCTATGGTCTTCTTGTATCCAACTAAAAGAAAACAACTTTCAATATAAACTGTAAACAGCTTTTTAGAGTGAAATAATTTGAATTTAATAAATACACTGCAATACTGCAATATAATATACTATTAAGAAAATGAAATATGAATCTATAAGTTAGGTTTCACTTAGAAACTGGTTGTGAATGAAACAATACAAATTCAACTTAATGACAAACAGCTGATGAGGTATCTGATTTTAAAGACACTTCTGATGTATAAAGTCTTCTTTTTGTATTTTGCATGATTTGCACTATTTTTCAAAAAACCTTTTTATTCTCCTTCTCAAAAAGTAATTCAGCTGTCAATTCAATCCAAACATGCATCTAAACACCTGCAGTGCTCAGCTTTCTGAATGAATCCAGCTTTCAGGATATGCAAAACAGAGGTGCCAGCTGCTGGACCCTTAATTCCACAGGACAGAAAATCTGTAGCTGTGGGGTCACAGTGAGGCAGTAGATCTATCCATCAGAACTGGACACCAGATCAAGAGCTTCAACCAGAGTTCCTCCTAATCCTAGTAAGCAAATTCATTTATTCACATACACCTGCTGAAATCAGCCAGTTTTGGTGTGTGTGTGTCAACTCCCCAGGCTCATCAGACATCTCAGCAGATAAACATGAAGGTATTTGTAAAGGTTCCTGTTCTTAATGCTTTGCACATATATAAGAATTCAATTCAGTGCCTTCATCTCTGTGTTTTAGTTTTGTACTTGTGGAACAGGAAAATCTCTTAGCTAACATTGCAAGGATGTGGAAGAGAGGTACTTGTGGGTTCTTATCCTCCCCTAGGTGAGTTCAGCATGCAACACAATGAAATTTCTTTCACTGAAATATGGATTTAGCAGATAAAGCACTTAGCAAGTTGTTGCCAGAACTCCTTGGGAGTTTACTACCTGCAGGTAATCCTAAATGGATTTTTGAACATCGTTTCATGTGCTGTTTGTGTGCCATCACTGTAAAAAGAGGCAACTAATCAGTGAAAATGATGTTTCAGTTCATGAACCACATTCTCATGCTGCTATTTAGACAGTCTGCAAACATTTTCCCTAACTTGGAGAAGAGAAAAATAGAATCACATAGAATTTTCTGGTACTGTATATGAACAAAGCTCCAGACATTAAGTCTGTCTGTCTAATGTAAAATCTGAGCTTTCTCTGTGGATGAAAAGTACATTAGTTCCTCACTAAACAGTCAGCATATTCATCCTGCATAAAATTCTTATTACTCATTTTTATTATTTTTATCATTTGCAATTCTCACCAGAACAGATAAAAAAACCTCAGAAGTTCAAAATTTACATTTAACTCTTCAAAAAATATAATGGAGTTACGTACAAATAACTTCTCTGATCAAAATAACATGAGAAAGTTTAGATGAAAAGTGTAGGCAAAAGGAAAATTATTTGTTTACCTTTCAATTTCAAAACTATCTTCCTTCTGCCTTAGCTTGCCTGACAGAGGTATATTCAGATTTCAATTATTCAGATAAGGAGTTATATGTTTACACAAATCTCACGGTAAAAATTTATGAATGTAAGACCTGTATAAGGACTAGAAATGAAAACCAGGCTATGTATATAGGCTATAAATGAAAGATATGTGATAAAGGCCTGTTACTTGTCTACAAGCTTTTAAACTGCTATTAGGCATTTTTAAAGCCAATAAAACATGCAGAGTCCAATCATCACTTATCCTCTAAAGCTTGAGTTTATAAAAAACATTTAATCATTCTGCACTTGAAAAATCCCTTTTGAAACAGAACTGCCTCCTATGACCTTAAAGTTCTCTCAGTGTTCAGCTTTACGGTACTTATAATTTAATCACTGATGATCAAAAGACAAGTGTTCACAAAATGCTCAGAGCTTTAATTCATCATGCTCTGAATTCTTAGAAATTAACAGAAAGAGCTACACTTGAGCTCAGAATAAACTGAACTGCAACCACCCGTTAATGACCAACTCCTACATAATGCTGCATCAAGGATGGCTGGCTTATGGAAATGCCCAGTGATGGAAGGAAGGAACAAATGAGGCTGCCTCTTTCTCAAAACTCTGCAGAACTGTTTTCAGTTTTGCTGAAATTCCTGAAATAACAACACATGAGGTAATAGTTTTCAGGAAAGCATTGGGAAAATTATTCTGAGTGTAAGTATAATAACAGTAAAGTACTACATATGGATATTATTAGTATTTTAAATACTTGCTTTTAAAAAAGGGATGCTACAATGAAGAGACATCGTATTCTCAAAAAAAAAAAAAAAAAAAAAAAACCCCAACCAAACAAAAAAAAAACAAAACAACCAAACAAAGCCCACCAAACAAACAAACCAAAAAACCAAACTAAACAA
>VWYP01011690.1:103059-144498 GCA_013400435.1 Pycnonotus jocosus
AAAAAACAAATAAAAAAAAAAAAAAAAAACCAAAAAAAAAAAAACCCCAAAAACAAACCCCCCCCCCCCCCCAAAACAAACAAACAAACAAATGAAAAACCACCAAAACCAAACCCTGCCTAAACTAAAATGAAATCTGTGGTCCTGCAGTTTTGGGTTGTGCTGATTTTTTCAAAAAACCCTAATGTTAAAAATATGCAAATTCCCCGTTACTCAAGCATTCTAAAGAGAAATAAGACTTTTTGTGTGAATAAATGTAAACAAAATTTAGAGAAGAACTTCTTGTTTAGGCTGCAATGTATTTTGAGTTATTCAAATGCAAAAAGCCACATTTCATCAGCATCTGCTATTTGTTTTTTCATCTTCTACAGAATAAACTTAGAAGGAAAATCAGACTTGCAGCAAAACAGCAAAGAAACAAAAATCTGAACTTACAGTGAGTCCTTTTAGGTGAAGTTACTGAGGTAGAAAATACCAGCAAAGTCAATTAAACACTAAGACTTTGATGCTTGAAAAGTGATTGGGGTCCTCAGGGGGATAATAAGCACATACACAGCAAACAATAAATAACTGTACCCTTCATAAGACTGACTACTTGACAACTCATTTAGCATTTGAACAATCTCAGCCAAGGCTCTACAGCTATTATTAGCAACAAAATCTTTCTGACAGCAATCATGCACAACCTGCCACACCAACAACAAAGCATAGACCATTCCTGCTGCACTGCGACCAGAGGGCCACTTTAACCATTTCCTTCTTGTTGTAGAAAAATAGGAGGCTCATAACAAACACAACAGCAATAAGCCCAAGTCTCCTCAAGGAGCTAAAGACAGCAGGATATCATGGCTCTTTTTTCACAAAGACCGAAAATTTGAGGGACCTCAAGCACAAATCAATCTTGAGAAAGGCAGACATGATTTTACAGTTCAGGACAACCAATGAACAAGAAAATAAACAATAACAGAGAAAACCCACTCCAACTATCCCCATGCAGGACAACCCACATAACTCACCCCAACTGTTGAGCAGCTTTTATAAAATCTAATTGATAAACAGCACCATTTCCAACTCTTCTATCTTATCCTCAACTGTTAACATAGAAGTTGTGAATGCTCTGAGAACTGAAGCTCAGCAATTCCCATGACCACATTTGGTCTGTTTGATCAAAATTATACATGCACTTAATACCTCAACATATTGGACCAGAAGTATTTTTAAATTACATCACTGAACACACTTCAGAAAACACTATGGTTAATAATGCAATGCTTCAAATACTAATTGAGCTTCTGTGGTACATGTGGCCACAGCCCTAAACTACAGATTTTCCTTGTAAATACATGATTAGGCAGAAGCAAAGTCTTTCCTGAAAACAGGTATCAAGAGGCCATTTACTTGTGTTTTGTTTAATTTCTAGTAGAACTGATAAAATTCTATAAACATGCTTTTAATTGCCCAGCTTGAAAATCGATAACTTAGCTCCCTAGAAGCGAGACTGGCAAAAGTGATGTGAGGGATATTATAATCCTATTAAAATTTGACACGAACAACATTGTAAAGTGTATTTTACTCTTCGTGATAATCAAGCCTTTGACAGTTAATTATGCAAAATTTACTGTATGATCTTAATAACAAAACAAAAAAAAAATCTTCAAATCTGACAAGAGACTACCACATTGACTAACTCTCAAGAAACAGTTCTTCTTTTGAAAGGTAATAAAGAAAAAATTTTGAGTTAACTCAAAGTCAAAAGTGCAACCAACAGAAATCCCATTTGAGAACAAAACATATTTGAGCATATATAACCAGGAATTTTATTATTTGTTGAGATTCATCTCATCTAAATATCTGATCTATTTCAGATATACATTTCAGCTGAGATGAATCAAGTCCCAGCAACATCTTTCTATTCCGACCATAAAGGTGAATTTTACTGGGTTAGCACCATCACACCTGTTATGTCTGGTTTTCTACTGCAGATTCCACAAATAGGAACTCCTAAATCTGCTTGTTACATCTTTTGTTTCACGCATTCCTTCTAAAGAATGCATTGAAATAGAAAGCCATCATCTTATAGTTGAACCAAGATTGTAACCAATGGTTTGAAGTTTTCATTTATTTTGCTGCTGATTTACCACATTTTCTGTCAAATATAAAAATTCCATGCATTTCACACTGAACTTGGTGAAATCAATTTCTACAAGGTTCTTAGGCATCTAGAAGCAAACCTGAGTTAGGCAGAACTATCTCTTTTTGTACTTGCCCCTAAAGGTATTTTTTATTTCAGACTTTGAGTTTTGCTTTCTACTCTCTGGAACCCATAAGGTCATCTTGGATTGACAAGAAACCTGGTTTTAGACACTGACTATGAACTCCTAAATTGCTGTATGTAGAACAAGGGAGGTATGCAGGCGAGTAGACGCACTAGTTCCTCAACACCATCCAAAAATAACTTTATGGGTGACAGCTTTTTCCACAAAAACCTTTCCCTCACACACTGCTGATGGAAGAGCCTAAAGGTGCTGCTGTTGTCACCTTCTGTGAGTGCACAAGAAGGGCAACTCTTCGTCTGATCATACCTAAGCAACTGGGTTTACTCTAATGACACTTATTTATTCTTGTAATGGCACTCCGTTTCGCTCACAAAGGAAACACTAACACGGCCTCAAAATTATCTGGCCTCATGAATTTTTAAAGGCACTTAAATACAAAAGGTTAGACAGAGAATATTTGTGAAACACTGAACTCAGGAATAAAGGTAGTATTTTCTGAACTTGATTTTCTAAGAACTACTTACTGTATTAATGCATCCAGTTCACATCCAGCAATTGTCAAAAAAAGTCATCACTTAACACAAATTACAGACCATATTTTCTGGAAATCAATAGGACACAAAGACACAATATTTGTTTATCCTGTCAGATATTTCTCACAGACACACATTATCTGTCTTTAGAGTATCTGGCTGTCCAATTTTTAACTGAAATATTCCAATACAGAGCCTTCTAAAATATTTCGTATCAATAGTTTCTAAAGAGGACTGATTATTATCATCTCACAATAGAATTGAATCATTGCAACTACATCAACACTAACAGAAATAATCCAGCACACAGACTTTTGACAAGAGAATCAGATGCACCATTCGAATTACTGCTGCTGGTCTCTGGCTGTATGAGTGACTTCCAAATTTAGCAGTGGTTCATATAATAAATGGAAGAATTATGTCATGTACCATGAAGTAACAGAACAGATCCTTCCTCATGAGATTACAGTACTATTTCACTATTCTAAGGTATATTTTTCATCAATTAAATAAAAGACAAAACATTTAGTTATATGGGAAGCATTTATAAAACCACAAAACACAATACATCAAGCAATCCTGAACTTTCACGATATTAAAAATCCAAACAGATTGTAAATAAGTTTCTCATCTGCCTCTTTAATTGTAATCATGTTTAAACTTAAAATCTTGAAATTCCAATATTCTGAAATATTAAAAGGCTTGAACTCTAAGTCTAATAGTTTCCATTTGGTATATCTATTAAAAACAACATACTCTTACAATGGAGTTGCAGTAAAAAGCACAAAAACAGTGAATACTTTAGAAAGGACCCTTGAAGGAATTTATTCTTTTTCAAAACAGAAAAATTTTCGAAATTTTGAATAGTTGCTGTGTACGTCATTCAAAATTTGTAGTTTAAATTTGTCCAACTGCTCCCCTTCTTCCTATTAAGCTCTCAATTAATTGAACTTCATTAATTCTAAAATGCCTTGGTTTCATAAATTAATTCAGCTGCACAGCAAGTGCTATTTCTAGGCACTCGCTGGGTATTCTCACGTGTGCAAGAGAGACTCCAGCTTTTAGTTTACAATTTTATTTACTAGACGAAAAAAAAAGCTCTGAACAGAACATCTTTCCTCCGGGCTGCTTCTTCCTCCATTTCAGAGACTCTAATTCCTCTTCTGTCTGTCTTAGTAGGGGGTACTCCTCTTCCTCCACACTCTTTGTATTGCTTTACATGGCCAGAGCCGCTCCATTGAGAATTCCCCAGGGCCTTCTTTTAAACCCAGATGCGAAAGATAAGCAGCACAGGACTGGGAACAGGACTGCAGCTGCGAGGGGACCATGAGCATGTGACTCTAAGCATCCCTGCAGGCTATTAAAACAGGAAACAGCCTGCAAACAGTCTGGCATTGCTGGAGGGGCACTCAATTAGCACTAACAGCCAGTTCTCCAGATAAGCCTTTAAACCGAATCATTCCACATCATACTTGTCAATGCCTTGCTGCCTGTCCCCCTCCGCATACCTCTGCAATGAAACTGAAAACTCATTTCCCAAATCAACGCTAAACCTTCCTGCATCCATCACCCCATGTGCCTCTCTGACATGCCTCCACTCTGACCGGGCAAGTCTGGCTCTACCTGACTTGCTCTGCACTCAGAGTCCTCAGAGCGGGCAGGGTGAGCAGAGCCGCATGAGCCGAAAGGAGCTGCTGCACACAGGCACTAACTCAGTGAGCATCCCTCCCTGCAGACACCTCCCTGCTCGGATAACCTGTGCACACCGCTGGCTGCGCGCTGCTGCCGCTGCGATGCTGCCCCGGGTACCACAAGACCCCAGTGATGCCCAACATCCCCCCGCTGGCTGCCAGCACCGCTGGCTGCTGCTCTCAGCCCCGTCATTGCCTATTAAATTTCGTATATTTATGAAAGATATGAGCGAGGGTACTTTCATACGCTCTAATGTTCCCTCCAGCTAGAAAAATAAATTAGGGACATCTCACATCACAGAGGGAGAAAATGGTCCTGGTCATTGAAACACATTAGTAGACGTGGGGTTAATTTTCTTCTTCTCACTTTTCTTTTATGCTTGTATTTGCTACAACATTGTCCAAATTTTAGAGGGCAACGACTAAAAGTCTTAATAGCTAAGTCTTAAAATGACTAAAATTTTAAGTCTTAAAAGTCTTAAAATGACTAAAGTCTTCTCAGACCACCGATAGAGTCAAAAGGTCTGTAAACTACCAAAGAGTCCAAGAACTTGACAATGTGATCTATTTAAAAAGGAAACAAGTAAGAGAAATTCATTGTTGGATGAGAAATCAAATTAATTTGCTGAATTTGTGATGACTGGGCAGAAGTGGAGAGGTGCACATGCATCATGAGAGACCTAAAAGATACACCTTAAAATGATGCCTCTGTAGGAGAGGTTGGAGAACAATTATACACTATGAAAAGTAACAAGCTACTTGAGTTTGGACAGCAATCTTCTCCAGATTTCTACAGGACCTCAGGAATATAACAGCTACTAATCGAAATACATGAGCTCAAACCAAGTTGTGTTATAACCTAGGGTGTGAAGGAGGGAATGTAAGCTAAAGAAAAAATGTGAGCAACTAAGCATAGTCAAGGCTCACAGCTATGCTAGCCAAATTAATCAAAATTGCAACCAAGATGCAGTGGTCAACAGGCTTTTCATAGAGAAAAATCCTGAAGTGCTAAAAAAGGATCATAGAGGTTCATAAGAAAGCTCAAGGTGACAGCCTATTGGATTTCTAACAGGCTTTAAAGAAATTCCAAGAAAACTAAGAAACCTCAAGTGAGAAGATCTCCTGCAGTGATAAACAGCCAATGGTCTGATACAGCATGGTCCTTCCTACACTGCTGGGCTAGTTTTTGGAAAATGCTGATTTCGACACTTAAACATCTTACAATGCCTAGCACCACACTGTTCTACCAGATCCCAGTACACAAAATCAAATGCAACAACAGAAATTTCATTTTGATAAATTATTTTTTTAAAAAATAGGAAATTGTTATTCCAAATTGTAATAATTTCCTTGGAAATAAAATTGTTTGGTCGGGATATTTTTTTGCCAGAGAATTACTGCAGAAAGTTTCACTAGACATACACATCATGCCCAGGATGCAGTCATGATAAAATTTTTTGTTAGATTTGTTTAGAAAATATCCTTTGCTTCAGAAGTTTTAATAGAGCTTTCACAGACAGAAGAAAAATTATTGACCTTTTTTGGCTTGGTTGCAGCCTTCCCACTTGATTCACAATACCATGAATTAAAGAAAGCAAGCATTACTTAAGAAATTACTGATCTGGCCAATGAGATTACTGTAAACAACTGGCTTCTCTATTTGCAACGTGACTTAAATGGTATTTGTTTAGCTAAGCTGCCATGCATTTTCTTTTGTGCAAATGCATTTAAATTGTGTGACAGCTGCAGTTAGGCCTATAGTGGCATGCATGAGGCACAAAGAGCAGTGTAGGCATGAGACAGGAAAAACAATGCATTAGATGAACTCTACAGAGGAAAAAAAAATCCAGTTTCTCCCATTCTTAAGCATCATCCTACTACATAAACCATATCCCTAATGCCATGCTAGCACTTTTCTCTCTCTCATTCTCTGCTTTTTTAGCCAACCATGTAAAACAACCATTTCACTGCATCTGTTGTTCCACTGCATGAGACACACTGGTTGAAATGCCAGAATTGAAAAACATTTGGATTTTAAAGCTGTGAGACAAGTAAGAATCAATGTTATATAAAAGTCTACCAAGAATCTAAATTAGTTTGCCTGGGTGCAATCTCCCTGTACACAAAACATGACTGAATAAAATCTGTTAGTTAAAGGTGACAACAATTTGATCATATTCAGAACAATTTATAAGTATGCCTTGTAACCAAGTAACAATAATAATAATGACTTGCCTAAACCAACACTGCAGAGGGTTTTGTTCTTGTTTGTTTAGGGCTTTAGCTTTGTTTATTGAAGTTACTAGTCACAGATTTTACAAGCTGTTGATCAAATACTGTAGGTGAGTGCAACATACAGCAGCTTCTGGCCATCACATGCCCCTGTACTGTGGAGTAGGGATGCTCCACAGAAACAAGATACTCTTTGCCCAAATTCATGGTCTTGATTCTCAGAGATAAACCTTTTTTATTCTTGCTTTGCAGAAAGGAGAATGCTATCCCATGCTGGAAATAGATGTGAAAACAAGCTGCTGCATCTATAGAACAAGCCACTGGAGAATGTGTTGTTAAAACAGAGAAAGGACATCCTTCAGTATCTTGCTAGCCAGAATTTGAGTCAATGCTGTAGAACAGTCTCCTCTCTTCCAGCATATTTAAAGCAACTAAAAAGACTAAAAATCTTCAAACTGGAGTGTAGACATGACTGTAACACTTGGCATTGAGGGAACAAAAGACTTCACACAGCCATCAGATCATTCAAATCTGACAACTTTTACTCCCAAGTTTTACTCCCAAGAATGGTGACAACAAAAGTCAGAAGAGACTGCAGGAAGAAATCTGCTCTGGTCTTTCTCCAAAGTTACAGTCTTCACTAAATGTGTGATTTAAACGATTTAGCTACACCATTACAAATAAACGTGGCATGGATTTACAAAGCTTATGCATTTTCAACCAAATTTAAACTTTGTTTACATTTGTTTACTGCAATTGTGTAAAAGATTTATGATTCAATGTATCCTAAAGTGGAAAACCAGAAAACAGTTGAGTCTGGAAGACTATCATGCATCCTGATTTTAATAAACCTTTTAGTCTTTTTAAAGTAGATGTTCTTTTCATTTGAAAAATTGAAGAGCAATATAAATTTATCCAATACACGCCTGGGGCAGGGAGAAGCAGGTACGCTGCACTGTCTGAAGTTTAGCCTGGGTTTGCAGTACATTTTAATCAAAGACACAAACATGGCAACATCAATGCAAGGAAAAAAAAATCTATTCCTACAAAAACACACACATAGTTGTCCAATAAACACAAAAAACCCCCAAACAAAACCACCATAGTCTATTCAGATAGAAGTTATCACAGTATGGAGAAATTGCAAGCAGTTTGAAGTTTTAATCTACTAGAATTCATCAGTGTACTTACAACAAATTAATTTCATGTTTGTAGAATATCTTTTTACTTTTCATCCATGTTGTGACAGGCCTTCTGAAAGCTAATCTTAACTGTCTTTAGTCATTTGAATTCAATTTATATGCCAGTAACTTTGAAAATAAAACAACTGATGGTGTGTGAATATTTGATTTGTCTATTTTGTTTGTTTGGGGGATTTTCTGTAAATATAAAATATGCCTACCAACCACCTTCAAAAAGGTATTCTTCCTTCAGATTACAGAACAAGTTTTATGTGTGAACAAATTCAGGAATGCTTCTTATTTTTATCTTATTGGATGATATAAAATCTGACTTTTCCCAACTGACAAGATGTTGCCTAAATTCTCCCTTTTAATTTCAGGTGATGGCTCTACACTTTGAAAGAGTTACATAACAGAGCATAATAATTTTGAGATACAGATCACTAGCCACTTTTAACATTACAGGCTGAACAATGTACATAAAGACAAAAAATCTTCACAGAATCCCATGGTTTCCACATATAACTTTTCTAAGCTATTAATTTTAAATATTGTTTAGATTTGTTTCCATGAAAGAAAAGGCTTGACAGTGAATGGATTAACTTCCAGGCTGTCAGCTTACATAAAGACACAGCAACAATTGAATCATCTTTTGTTTTTCCTTGGAGGTCAGAGGGCTATGGAAACATTTAGAAAAATATCAGTCCAGACTACCATAGTTCAGATATTTTTATCCTCCCAAAACCTCCTTTTCCACCAGCCACTTGAAATAAGTGCAGATTGATCCAACTGAGCTACTCAAGCGCTCCATGTACCAACAGATCCTCAGTTTGTGGGCAGTTTCGTGCTTCTCAGTTCTGATGGATTATTATTTCCTACTAAAGGCAGCAAGAAGACTGCACCACTTATTGCACTTTGGGGGTTAGTGGGGCATAAGAAAAAGAAGGCAATACCACACAGTGAAATCCTATCTTCATGATGTACAAGAGAGACTATCTATGCATTTTAACTAAACCAAGGATTTAACTCGAAACGTTAAGCTCCAGAAGAACTTGGTAACTTTAGTTTAAATTAATATGGATTTTTAACTTTAGAAAAAAATCAAATAAGTAAAATTTGAACAGGAAAAAAATTCCTTTATATAATATACAACATTTCATAATTAGCTCCTGCCTTTAGTAATTTAAGTAAGAAGAATTCAGTAGGAGACTTCCTGCCTGGCACACAACCCTAGTTTATCCTAAAAACCCTACAGTTCAACCAGAGTTCACAGAATCACATCAGTACTTCCCAGTTGCCTCTCACACACATTGAGACAGCCATTTTCACATGAGCCCTCTGGCAGACTTTCCTCCTCAGTGTATGAACATCTACAAGACTATTTTTTCCCTATGGCAGGTATATTTTACAGCAAGAATAGCAGTGGATATGATCTATTCATAAACCTGTTCTGAAACAAGTCTGTACACTTTATAAACAAACCTGAAGTGACTTCCTATGGTCTATTGCTGGTCATTAAAAGAAAAGTCAGAATAATAATGCAGATGATCTATTAAATAGGATCCATTGCAAAATAATCCACCACTTGTCAGAAATCAAATTATTCTTGTTTTATCTATGTTAATTAAGCTCTGTAGAAATTTGAAATAATGGGGGGTTTTGCGTAACAGAAAAGGTATAGCAGCAAAAAAAAAAAGTTCACCATGATGAATAGTAGATCAGGATGAATAAAATCAAACCACATTCAATTGAGGTTGAAGGTAACCTCAACATTTAAGGTTACAAATATATATATTGGGGCATTCAGAACTCCTTGGACTTACTGCAAATTATGTTCTTCTCATATAATCCTTTCTTTATAAAGAATAAATACCATGACTCTTGAAAATAGTACCTACAGCTAGATACTTCCAAAGAAATTTCTTACTTTTCTTAAAATTTAATTAGCGAATACACTTGTAAATATAACAAGACATAGTTACTCATGTTTTTTAAATGTGATAGAAACATTAAATAAATATTTTACTTGAAATTTTCTTTAACAGAATAGTTCTATGTAGGAAAAGACTAAGGCATAGGTAGTTGTGCTAGGTTATAAATAAATAAAATGAAATTTTAAAAATATCAGTGATCTTAAAGCTATGCCAAGGCTAGAAATAGTTGTTTTAATCCTGCTACAAGATAGACAAGCTGCTTTAAAGAAAGAATATATCTTGAAACAAGAAGACACAAAGACCTGAATTCTCTATGCATTGTTTGCTTTAAAAGAGAAGGAAGAAATAACTTTTTCACTTGTTTTACTTTAGTGTTATTTACAAATAGGTTGGTCCTTAACACCTCTCAATGCCGCCATATTAAATAACTAACCAGATCATAATTAAATAAACAAATATCAAATGCCCATGCACAGACTGGAAATGGACATATTTTCAACAGCTGTTGAAGTACCCTTTTTGTTCCCATAATATCTACTGGTATTCATAATTTTTTTTCAGACCATGTTTCACCATCTAAGTAAAACCGCCATGAGATACAATCTTTTTTTAACTAAGGATTTCCTGGAAGAGGAGGTATGCATTTTACTTTGTCTGCCTCTATGCATTAGCTTAGTTCAGAAAGTCAGCATGAGCAATAATGCAATATGAGCACTTACATTTTTCTTCACTAATCAAAGCTCAAGTATTTACCTTCCACAAGCATGTCTGGCACATCTGCTTGATATCTTGGCCCCACTCTGATTTCTCCTTTGTCTGCTAAAAGCGTTTTCAGTGATGGATCATACACCAATGAATAAAAAAAAGTATCCTAAAAAAAAAAAAGGCATATTTGCAACAGCATAATAATTTTTAAAATTAGATTTGCAAATTTGTAACACCTTCCCTTTGGAAATTTGCATACTTTACAGGACACAGATTTGGTAAATCTTTATTTTACATAATACAGATGTTTCACGAGCGCTTTTAAAAGGCTAATCAAGACCTCTCATTGTTAGGACTTCCTTCATAACACAGCAATAATGAAAAGATTTGTACACAAAAATACATCAATGGATTTGAAGAGATTTGATGTCAACTGTTTTCTGAATTCAACATGTTTGCCCTCCTAATTATCTCTACCATTTTGACTTTCCATTATAAATTATTCTCAAAAAAAAAAAAAAAACAAAAAAAACAACACTGTCTGTGTAAACCTTTTTCAGGGACTAAAACAGTATTGGCAAATGTGGTATATCATGTAAGTTTGGGCCAAGTCCTGCTTTCAAACATATTTTTACTGATTATCAGTGGCTTGGTGTAGAAATTTAAAAATAAAGACATGCTAATTTCAGCAATTCCCTGATGTCATATTAAGACATTCCAAAGAAATATATGTTTATTTTGATGGCATTTTGCAGTCTTTCAAATTCTTGGGGAATTTTTTTCTTCTCTGGTAAAGCTAAGCATTCTAAGTATCTTCCAGAGGAAGGTGAGGAGACGCTTTTCATACAATAAAAGAAAAAAAAAAGAAGAGGGGAAAAAAGCACTGCGTGAATTCTCCCTTCAGTATCTGCAACAGGAAAATATCTCTGCATTTTCATCTGTAAGATGCCATATTAATTACATCAAACTATTTTCTAAATACAAACAGATTCATAATAAATTTATCAGTTAAGTGCGTCAATTCATTTTTTATCCAATAATATTGTTTAAATCAGTGTTTTGAACAACATAATTTTTCTAACCTATCTTCCAAGATATAATTTTCAAAGTGTTGTTTGCCCATTTGTTTAAAATAAAGAAAATAAATTTATCACAATATTTACTTGAATAGAAATCACAATTACCTCTTTCTCCAGGTATGACAGCACAGATTCTGTCTCATTCAGAAGTGCAACGCTGCATTTTCCCCTACACAAATGTAAGCAAGGACAGTTACTTTGTAAAAAGTTCAAATTTCTAGTAAAGAGTTACTTACAAGAAAACAATCTAGATATACTTAAAACTTCTACACTAAAACATTAAAGTATATAAAAATAAACATTGTCATACTTAAATAATACCAACATTAACATAAAAGCAACAAAATAAATGGCTGTACTGATCTGACCATTCAAACACATTGGAATTCCACCATACTGGGAAATAGTTTCAGTAACGGAGAAGCAAAAAAAGAGAAGAGGTACAATGGCAAACAATAAATATTCACACAATTAATAAAATGGCCTGGATTAAAGAAACATCCCCTCCAAGTGACTTATCTCCAATAAGTTCAGTGCATAATTCGAAAACAAATAACCCCAACTAGAAAGAATATAAGGCTTTACTTTTGAGGCTGTAAAAACAAAGCACTTTTCTCTTTTGCAAGGAAGTATTTTTAATAATGAATCATGGAATTCTTTTAGGTTCCTCTATGCCCACATTAAAATGCTAATGACGACATTTCTGTGCAGGCTCTTGTTGCTCAGTAGTGGTACAGACCTGCCCATGTGTAACATGAGCAGTCAATGCAATGGGATTCTGACCCCACCACCCTCATCCTCTTCTCATCCCCATCTCCCCCAGCATTGCCTTGCCTCAAATTCCTCTCTGCAAACAACTTGCAGAATTATTTTTGACAAATGGTATTTTAAAGAAACTCTCATGGACGTGGATGAAAAATGTTAAGTGTGCTGAATCACCTTGCTAGCAACTCGCATTTTTATGTTATAATTTATAGCTGAACTACCATTTTCTATATATGTGAATGTGAACATATATATGTGAAGATATATTTATTACTCCTTACACACAACACCTTGTACTTCATACACCAAAGTTATACTCAGTTTAGTTGGCATTTGCCAGGGGATTCCTATGGCCTAATACATCCAGCTACAGGAACTATGCCCAGAAAAGCCCTCTCCCCTCATGGAAAAGTCCAGAATACAAATAGAGAAAGAGTGATTGTTTGCAGATACCTTCTTGATTTTAAGGTAACACCAAAATGGGTATTGTAAAAGCCTGTCATTGTGTCAGGGAGTGCTGACTCTAAGCTCAACCAGAGGCATTAGAAGCCAGTTGCTAATGGCTGATCATTAAGTGCACATGCCCAGCTAATGTCTTATTCATTGCCAGTGCACATCCTGGGAAACCGGGGTAAGCCACAAATTCCTGTCCTGAATTTCTCTTCATTGTCATACCTGTCAGGAGAACTACTCCACCAAAGAAAAAGGGTGGGAGGAGGGGGGAAGAAAAGTATGACCACAACAGCAGAGGAAAATCCTCCTGCAGCACAGAAGTAGGAAACCTTCTAGATACCCCACCATGTCTTTCTTTGAAGGCTTTCTTGAAACTTTTGGCCTTGATGGTTCCAGAGCATTCACGTCTAAAACTTAATTGCGTTGTAACATGAAGCCAGTTTTCCAATTTTATTAAAATATTTTATTCGTTTTTTTAATGTAAAAGGCTAACCTGGAGTTTACCTTTCCAGTCTGCTTCTATTCCATACAGCTCGAGTATGCCCTCTCTCTCTCCACTGCAGCCTGCCCTTATTTAATTCCAATTACCACAGAGGCATCCATTGCTCCACTGCCATCAGGGCTACAAAAGTATTTTACTGACCAACCTCATCTTTTATTGCTGGTCCGTTAAAAAATTCATTTTATTTCATTAAGATACAAGATTAGTCCCTGCAGCATGCCTTCTAAGTGAGTGGATTTCTATTTGATGTTACATTTCTTTGTACAGCACTTTAATCACCTAATGGCTGGAATCACACAGAGGTAACATTCTGTATGCATATAGGATCTCTCACATCATGGACTTGTGTCTCAATGAAGACAGTACTAGACCTACAGTTGACACTAAAATAAAAATAAAAAACAACACCACCACCACTCACATTTGAAAACAGGTAAATTACAGAAGTCTTTCTACTTTTGATTCTCTATATTACGGTTACCTGTTTCTGTAATCTAGAAAACTGCAATCCTTCTTATAAGTGATTTAGAATCTTTACCAAATTCATTAAAAGCCTACTATTTATATAACTCCTCTTCTCCTTCTTTCCTATCAGAGGAAAAGCTTCTCTGTCTATTTGCAAATGCTCTGCTGGGTTGAACCAAGCACCCAGTTCATTGCATTGTGCCCAGCATCCCTCAATCATGGATGCTAAGGAAATAAGTGAATATCGATTTGCAGTAATATGGCCTTTAATATTCTCCAACCACAACTGCACTTCTCACCTGTTCTAAAATACCAATAATCAAATGCCCTGGAGAAAAAGTTAATCTCATTTAAACCACATTACAAGGTGACTTGGGAGTTAGTTCTTCAAGGGTTGTATCTGCAAACTCATAGCTTTTCTGGATTTCGAAATATTTCCCTCTTTACAGCGTTCTGGAGCTTTATTCCTTAATGGTTTTAAATTATTTCAGATAATTGGAACAGATAGAGCTATATCAAATAAATAATCAATTTGACAGCATAAAATTTGACTGTTCCAAACTAGACAGAGAAAAAGGGGGAGCTAGCTACCTACAAAAACAAATGAAAGAGTGTATGCTGCATTTAGCAGATTATAAAATCAGTTACACACCAAAATAAAATTATACTCTTCTTTCAGAAATCCTACTGTCTTTACACTTTGAGTATTATTTAGATTAGTGGCATACAATGCCACAGGTTCATTGTTCTATTGGAGTCTCCTATCTGAAATGTGGCACTAAACTGAAATCAGGTAAAAATTAGAAAGAATTCCTGAGTTAAAAAAAAATACATAAATAAACGAATAAAGAGTTATCTACTGTTTTTCTGCATATGAAATCTTCTTTGTCTTATGTAACTCTGATTTAAGCTGTATTCTTCCAACAAGCAGCATTATTGACTTAACTGATACCATCAAGGTGAATTATTAGTTAACAGCATCAGAAGGTCTTGATGTTAAGATGGCATGTCTGATTTTGACCCTTTTCTCAAATTAAAAATATTCAGAAAAAATTTTTTTACTTCCTACAGAATTAGACAAAACATATCTTTCTTGTAGGAATGTTGAGGGAAAGTTCAAGCAACCTCAGCAATGCACAAATAACAGTAAACAAAAAAGTAAGTTAGCTTTTATTTCCTCATTACAACCTAATTTTGATGAGATTAAGTTGTACCTTCCGAATCCTTTGTGCTTTTTAGATGTACTTCATATTTAAACTGGTCACAAATAAAAAGTCGTTACATGGACCTGACAACAATGCCAACAAAACTTATTATATAATTAAATCAGCCCAGCAACAAAAAGTAATTTAGAGGTCTTGCAGTAAAAGGAGACAATAAAACTCACCTTCAAATATATTGCCAGCTTCTATCACATAAACCACTTAGGATTCAATTTCTTCTCTTGTCCTAATAACCAGAGCCACAACTCATAACTTTTTTCTTTAAAGCATTAATCATGTGAAAGCTCTTTTCACATGCTACACCTTCCTTCACTCTCATTTGTTAGAAGCTTTCGTCTGCTTGTAAATATTTTTGTATGTTCCAGGGGACTTCACCAGCGAGTTGACAATTCCTGATCATTTACACCCATCAGCTAAGGGATGCCTGACAAGCAATTTTTCCACACCTACAGCTTACCTCCATACCTCAGGGAAGCCCTTCTGTTAAAATACAGAGATGAGACTCACACTTTCTCCAGAAAAAAACCCAAAATTTTAAAACTAAAGCGCCTTAATGATTTTGTAGGAAAGGATTTCTTCAATAGCCCTAGCAGAAACCCAGGACCATACAGTCCCAAAACCAAAACTCTAGCCAACCATCTACAGCCAAAACCTCAAAGCACAGACACTCATGAGGATTAAAGAAATACTAGTTATCATGGTAGAGAGAAGTCTCATTCCCAGGAACGTAAGACTTTGTTCCCCTCTCCACCCGTCCTTGTTTTATGGCACTATTTTTCCTGGGATGGGTGGGAGGCTGTTTACTGTGGAACAAAGAAAAAGAGAATTCAGTTCTAAAAAATAAAAGCTTTGTGAAACACTCACAGGTCAGACTGTCTTGGACAATTCAATATGGAGCTCATGAAAATCAACAATCTACATGAGATGTCAGTTACCATGCCAGTCCTGAGAGAGATTTCACAGACAGTAAAAGCTGAGGTAAGGCCTAAGAGATCTCGAAAACTAAAGATAAAAATGTGCCATGTTTCAGTAAGACCCAACAGAGGAATGAAAAACATGTGGGAACTTCAGACAAAAATGTGACAACAATCAATATTTAGATGAGAGGACAAGACTGCCCTTACTAATCTGTTACAATGAAGGTAAAAGATGATGATAACCAGCTCAAGAATTTCAGTAGCATGACAAAAGATTGTACCAAGGTTATTATACCAGACAATGTTATGAAAAGATTTCAATGTGGTCTGGTTAAGCAACCTAGAGCAAAACATCAAATTGCCCAGAAGATACACTGAAATGCCTTCTTTTTTGCACTGTCTAGGTAATTGTTCTTTAACAAGCTTTTTCTTAAAGTAATCAAAAACATAGATTAAAATCTTTATCAAAATTTTAAAAAGCTGGTGCAAACACTTATATTTTTAAAAACTATCAAAATTAATCAAAATCAACAACAATGGCCTCATCTTTTACAGTGCCTGTTCATTTCAACCCTAAGTTTTAAACCATTGGAAGCCTCTACAATTCCTGTTCTGCTGTTCTTGCAGGCTATTTCTTCATGTTTTCACCATGTAAGTAAAACAGCCCATGAGACACAATATTTTTTTAACGAAGGATTTCTTGGAGCGAGAGTTATGGGAAAAAAAAAAAAAAAAAAAGACAACAAACCAGAAAGAAATTACAAGAAACAAAATATCTGTTGCCTGTTAACCAGTATGAATAATAGAAGTGGAAAGGCAACTTCATGAGTTCAGTACCACACCAAAACAATCTGCTGTTGGAATGTAGATGTAGCCTGGGTGACAATGATGCAGCGCAAGAACTCTCAGAACTCATTGCTCCCAGTTCCCACCAAGTCAATGAAACTTTATGTGTATTGCTAATTCAGATACAAGCTGAAGAAAGGAAAAAAAAATATGCAGGCATGACCACAGAGACTTGGAAATAACAATTATTAATTGCCCTCCTGAAAACAACAGACTTATGTTGGATAATTTTGAACAGATATATACCAATTGTATCTTGATGATCTCCATCAAGAAATGTTAGTGCCTCAGTAGACATTTGGAACACAGAAGCATGAGTCACTAGCTAGACAGTCTGAGAATAAAATAACAGGAAAGAATATTAGGAAATATTATGCTTGTGAGAAAAGTCTGATTTGATTTTAACATATGCTGTTACTTCCAAGACAATCAGAGATTAAACTCAAATGAAGGTGCATAATGAAGAGGAGTAGAAAGGAGCAGGTGCAGGAGTAGAACTCCAGAGTAATCACTCTCACATCCAGCATAAAGGGAGAAAAGGGAGGGGAGGAAATGTACAGATATTGAGTAAAGGAGGAGGGAGCTACCTGAAATAACATTTTTTTTCCCTGAACTGTCTTAAATGAGAAAATGTTTTAAAGATTTCCAATCAAAAATCCACTTTGAGCCAAGTTTTGATCCCTTACAAGCAGCCTACAGTGCAATGATCCTCACCAAACCAGAGAGTGGGAACTGTGGAGTCCACAGAGCTTCTACTAATTATATGAAATTGATTCCCCAGTCACAGCAAGCCAATACTAAGAGTACTCGTGTATTTTACCTTGAAGCACAGTTTAAGGGGCACAGAATGATGCTGACAGACACATACCAGTATCTTTATAGCAAATTTCAAGTTCTTGAGACTGCAAAGAGATTAACTGGGGAGGAAGCTATTGCATAACACAATCATCATAGTGATTTAAACCTGTAATAGATCCCTAGCTACAAACTGACTTTTAAAATATTCAATCAATAGCTAGAGTTGACAAAAAAACCCCTGCATTTTATTGATTCATAATTAATTGGCTCAAGTCTGACTGTTCATTTACAGAGCCATCTCAAACATGAGGAAGAAAACCCAAACAACAAACAAAAAATATTTGATAAGTGACTACTACTGGGATCTGTGCCTCTGACAAAATAATACCAATCTCCTAAAGAGCACAAGATTATCTATCTGTGGCCAAAAAATAAATCAATAAACTTGATATTATCTGATTAACACACACTTGATCAAATAAAATTTAAAAAAGAATGCACAGCAAACTGATTTATGCACATCTAAATGAACTAGTAAATGCCTGGCATCTAAACACATGCATAGATCATACAGATGGCCCAGGATTTTGATACTGCATGTGGCTTTTAGTCAAAAAATTCAGAGTTTTAATTTTAGTTAGAGCTGGAGTGCTAATTTTGTGCACTCCAAATTGGTAAGATTTACAGAGTCTCCTGAAGCAATCATGCCCAACTGACATGGATTTAAAAGTAATTAAAAGGTAAATATTTTCTCAATGTGGCCACAGTAAAACTATACATTTTGATATCTCAAAACAAGCATAATTGTAGATGTACTTTCTGTAAACTGGAAGCCACATTGTTGCAAAGTCAAGTTGATATTGATATTTTTTTCTCGAGGGATTAATTCATGCTAAAAAGTAAAATGATTGTTGCCTTTTAGCACAGCAGTAGTGATGCACCTGAACTGAACAGAACCACAGGAGGCTGGTTAGGAATGATTTTCCATACAATCGTGAAGCCATTTTGGTTGGAGAACACCTTTAAGATCATCAAGTCCATTACAAGCTGCCCAGCTCAGAAGAAACACACATCACTCCACACAACTGAAAGTAAAAGTTTTCCACCCTATGAAAGGCTCCTGCTTTGTAATTATGTCACTACAGGGAAATATGTACTGATTTCCAGGTATCTAAGTGGCAGTTTTGCACTGATAAATACACCTTTTCTTATGCTGTTACTGGTGCTGGCTATTGACCACATACAAAACCAGGATTCTCCTGAACTGAATTTTCATTTTAATTCAAGTAAGAATAATTTGAATTTTGTTGGAAAAGAAAGAAAAAAGAAGAAAATAATCAGACATGCTTCAAAAGTCCCTTCACTCCAAACAAACTCAGTCCAGTAGGGAAGAATACCTTGCTTAACAATCCAAATAATTAGGTAAGCATTATGAAAAACAAATTCACTCCTTATCCAGTCTGATTTATGCCAGAAAATAATCAGGCTTACAAGGTTCACAGTAAGCTTTTAAAAAGTAACTAAAATTTATATATATACTCACATACCCTGAATCTTTTAGTTCGCCAGAAATGCCAAAACTAGAAATCCCGAGGTAATACCACTAAATTCTAAAGTGCCCTGTCATGAAAAGTAACACTATAAAATGACCAGCCATATCTGTCTTGAGCTTCAGACCATTTATCTGAGTGAAGGAATCCCACATTCCTTCAGTGAGGAATTCCTTCCTTTCTAAAGGAAAAATATTTCTCTATACCTTAGTTTCTTCACACAACTTTCTTTTTTGCTGTTGTTTCTTCTTCATGATCTCATCAGGACTCAATAATATTGATGCTTCAAACAACTGAGTCATTTGTAACACATCTAAAGAGCACCGCACAGTTACAGTTTGTAAGCATGACACATCCTTATAAACTGCATGCTCTTAAGCTGCTTTTTCTGCTGTGTCTACAAAGTGGCACCAATCAAAGTTTCTTCAGTCTACCCAAGAGCAAGGGTGCCATTTAACAACCAAAAACACAGCCACCAAAAAACCACCATCACCAAACAAGCAATTAAAATTAACAAAACGCAAAAGTGAAAAAAAAAATTCACACTGTGTTCTGAATTCCATTAATGATCAGAATAATGTCAAAAGAGAGAAACCAAGATTCTTATAGCCTGGTACTTTAGAAGTTTAAATACACTTTTTTGTACGTTTACATGTAAAAATATGCAGAGGGTATGAATTTCTTAATAAAAATTTAAGAACTCTGCTCATGATCTAACTATTTGGGTGCTCTTTAATGTCACATATGCACAGGCATTTTGCAAAAATACTCACATTCTCCCCAATCATATTAATCAGCTTCTAATAAAACTATCTCATGCAATCACAATTTTTAAAAGGCTCATGAAGTCCTTTCTGTGTTGGAACAGAAGTAATAAACCAAGCCAAGACCATCTTAAGATGGTTTTGAGGGTTCTTTTTTCTCTTGGTTTTGTCTTTTGTTTGTCAGTTTAAAAAATAAAGGGTACGTATAAGAATATTTCAGAAACAATGCTCAGAAAGTTTTTTTTTCCATAGGTGCATAGAAAACTTGAATTTGCTGTTCATGCCAAGCAACAAATAGAATCCTCTAAAAAACATAAGAAACACTTAGTTTATCCAATTGCAGATTGAATAAATACTCTCTATTAAAGATTAGGGTGTAAATCTACTACAGTTATTTGAAAAAACCCCATCATGACAAGCATCTACATAATGCACAGACATCTGATACATGTAAAATGAAATGCAAGAAAAAGAATATTATTTTCTTTTTTTTTTTTCCCTTGAAACGGGTGGAGGTTTTTATTGCAGTATAAAGCAGCCCAAAAGATTCACGCCTGCTTTTAATATGAAATTTGAGAATGCCTGGCTTATGTATGCTTTCCAAACACTTAAAATACAATCATCAGCATCATCTCACATAAAAACCCCACAGCCCTAAGACTGGAACACCAAATAAGCAAACAAGAAATAAGCAAAGATGTTGAAATGGTAAGATGAACCTTGATAAATAAATAAATTCTTCTACACAATTTTAAAGAAATATTTAACTTTAAAGTAATTACAAATGAACTTAGAAGCTAATGCATCTTTTCGACAATCTAAACATGTTTAATACCTATTAACTCTTGAGAGCTTAAGAATGAAAAATAAATTTAAAGCCCAAATCGCAAGTCATATAACCCAATTCATCTCCAATAAGATAACCATTTGCAGATTTTTATACAAGAACCCACTTTTACCACACGCTAAGTTTTATGGTGAATTGTACAACACTGGCAGATAATTTCAACTTTCTGTCAACTTTCACCATTCTTCCCCTTGTAGCTTTTCATGCCTTTCCAAAATGCTGTATTTGGTAATGCTCAAACCTCTGAACCCCCATGCACACAGCACTGGCTCAACTCAGCCCCTCTCTGGGATGGGGGAGATCTTACAGGAGCCACCTGCTGCAATCCTGGGTGCATTCACTGCATGACATTAATGAAGCAGAGTGGCTCAGGGAGCCTGGCTGGCAGGACAACAGTGACAAGGGCATGTGAGATTACAGAGCCTGGCAAAACTGCAACATGCAGGGATTAGGAAGGGAAGGAGATAATCCACTGGAGGGAGGGGTGTTACTGACTGCACACATTTGAGCAGACAGGAGAGGCAATAATTTCACTTGTAATTTGACAAGTAGGCAGGAAGTTAACAGGCCTTGTCTTTGATCCCCAGACCAATACATGAACTTGCTCCGTACCACACACCATGACTCCAAAATGAGCTAGGCAATTCCACCTCCTGAAACACATTCCACTGCAAGGACTCTGCCTACAATGCACCACTGCCACATTTAATTACTACACTACCCACTTCTAATTATTTTCTAAATCTGGCTCTTCAGGGTTTTCCTATGCCAAAACTTATGCTGCTCCCTAAAGCTATTGCAATGGCATAGTGACATCTGACTTAAAGGGGAGACAAGATGAAGTCTAAAAATATCCCAGCATTTCTAACAAAACAAATTAGATATCAAAACAGTTACATATAATGTATCTATAACAAAATAAAACTATCAGAATGAGGGATGAAACTCTATTTCACTAATACAAGAGCAAACAGATTACCTCATAATTATACAAAACCCTGAGTTGCAGACCAAAAAGCTCCAGAATGAACATCAAAGAAATCTAACCCACTAAAATAACTACAAGGTAACTCATTTATGAAGTAACAGCAACAGGTGTATAAATGAGACATCACTGTATTTGGAATTGTGAAATAGAACAAAAGTAACCTTAATGATAAGGTTATTTGGAAGGGAAGACGTATAATTTCCTCTGCCATTCAGTTTGAAAAACATAAAAATGGTAAAGTTAAGAAAAGAAGAAAAAAAAAACAAACGCAGCAGAACTTTATTAGTAAAAACTGAATAAAAACATACTAGGGAAAATTCTTTTACTCCTCAATTACAACAAAAAAGCAATCAGTCTCAGACACTTTTCTTGGCTGAAGATGTCGGGAAACATTCAAGACCTGTAGCTGTCAAAAACCTCCTCCACTGTCTCGAAATCAACTTGAACTTTTTCCTCTTCCTTCCAGAGGGGTTGAGTTTTTGTGTTCTTACTCTTGAGAGAACTGATCTCCAATCTCCACTCTATACCCTTGTACCATTTACTCCTAAATCTAGTTCTTCCTAAGGGCTAAAACTGTAGGTGCTTAGGGCAAAGGCCCACATCATGGAGCTACCCAGGTTTTTATTGCACAAATATCCCCTAGCTTTCTATATGGAGCCAACTGGCTTGGCAGAAGATGTCACTGAACCTGACTTCAGCAAGGCCAGCAGTGTTCCAGTGTCCTTCAAGCAAACTGGAAACATATGGGTTAGACAGGTAGACAATAAGCTTGGAAAACACCACTGGACTGGAAAGGCTGTGGTGAGTGACATAAAGTCCTGCTGGCAGCTGGTTACTGGGGCTATCCCCCAGTTGCTGACCCTGGGAAAAACAGTTTAATACCTTTATTAACCTGAATACACTTTCACGTGTACAAGTCTGTAGATTATATTAAACTGGATTTGTTCACTCTCGAGGTATGACAACTAAAAGGACAAATTCTACTGCTTTGTTCAATTAGCTAATGAAAAGATAACTAAGATAGCACCAGGCTCCTTTCAGAGAAGCACAGTGATAGGACACAAGGTAATAGACAAAGGTTCAATAAGCAAAATCCCAAATAGATGACAGGGAAAAAAGTCATCAAACACCAATAAAGACAACCAGAGAAGCTGTGATATTTGTGTCCTTGAGTATTCTGGAGTATTGATGGATGAAAGCTAGAGGAGTGCCACCTTCTCAATATCTCTATCCCCTTTAGAGGACAAGCTAATTAATTAAAGTTAAGAAAACTACTGAGAATCACAGAATGTGAACAGTAGTAAGTTAAAGAGCTAAGTAAGGAATACTTTATAGTGTATTTGCCTTCTTGTTTCTTTTTAAACAGTTTTAAAACATTGTTAAAACATCAAGCTTGTTCCAGAATTTGTCTGGTAAAGGTCTTAGTAACATGTGACAGCACAGTCCTACAACACTCATCTGTTCAGAAAAGTAGATGCAAGTCATCACTCTGCTTTTGGCTGCTGTACTGTGTGGCATGTACTATAAATTCACGTGTTTTTCTGCCTTCTTTGTGAGCTGTGTACTGGAGAACCTCTATTGTATTTGCTCCCTGAGTTGTGAGGTGAGAAGACATTTACAATACTTCTTCTATGTAATCTTCCTTCTGTAAGGAGAATACCTTATTTCAATATCTAAATGTCAAAGTAAGTAAAAGAAACTGCACAGGATTATTATCTCCACGCTATAGTTGGAGCAGCATAAAATTGACAGTTAAATGACTTTCTCAAAGTCAGAACAAGTAGCTGAATAAAACACAAGAAATTAATACAAAGATTTCCAACTTCCAGTTTTCATATTGTCAGCAAGAGAGATAAGCAACATCTCCTCTCTGTGGTGCCCAGTGGCAGGACCCAAGGGAATGGCCTGAAGTTGTGTTAAGGGAGGTTTAGGTTGGATATTAGAAAAAGGTTCTTCACCCAGAGGGTGTTTGGGCACTGGAACAGGCTCCCAGGGCAGTGGTCACAGCACCAGCCTGACAGAGCTCAAGAAATGTTTGTAAAATGCTCTCAGGCCCATGGTGTGACTCTTGGAGACGGTGCTGTGCAGGGCCAGCAGCTGGACTCAGTGATGCTTGTGGGTCCATTCCAACACAGAATATTCCGTGATTATGTGATTTGCCAATAAGAGAGAAAATAAATATGCACATAAAATGTGCTTCTCCTGTTGGACAACACATATTATTTTGGTAGCTTCTAGACATTTATGGTCTGAAACAGCTGGGGGCAGCTGGATGTAATGAGAAAATGAAAATTCTGTAAGAATGCAATGTAAGAACGCATTGTTTCATACTAAATTAGACTCCCTCCTGTCACTGTGCTATTTCCTTTCCATTTCTAGATCCATCATACCCTCATTCCAACATAAAAAAGAAGTTTTCCTGACTGCTAAATAGAAGATGACATGAGCACCTACGTCACTTACTGAAAGAAGTCAACAAACACTTTTAGAGCTTTAGCAAGCCTCTTCCTACATTAGCACTAAAGGCAATTTAGTAATATTTAGCCAAACTCAGTCATGACTTCTTCACATTTACTGAAGTTGGGGTAATTCTAATTTTACATGCATGAAGTCCTAAATTGCACATCTGACCAATGAGTCGCTGCCTCTTTTCCAAACCCATCTGCTGTTTTCCAGGCCAGCCAAAAGGGTCAAGATTCCTTTGGCCAGCAGAATAACTAAAAAAATTAGCTTTTCCACAGTAGTAACAGACTGACTTTCCACCAAATGATCAACTGATGCTATCAATTGGCAAGCTAGAGCTCTGAGACTCTTGTCCCTTCTAAGGCGCAAGCATCAAGTAACAGAAGGAAAAAAACAAAGGTGCTTCCAAAGCAGTTCATGGGACAACCTGGCCCAACTCAGCTAACACCAATGACACCCCTTTGCAAGGCTGAAGCAGCCCAGCAGATGGGCAAGAAATACACCCAGCAGAACACAGAGATAAATTGCATTTACTACTTCTTACCTGATATGCGTTGCTGGCAGGGACTCATATTGGCGAGAAAGGAAAAGCTCTCTGTGCTTCAACTGATGTTTCTGTTTATCAGTCAAATCAACCTCAATTGTAGTTTCAGACTCTTCTTCAACTTCTTCTGCAGAGAAGCAGAGCGTAGGTCGAAATTAACTCTGTTGCATAACATCATTGCAACCATTTCATTTGACATCCCCCCCACCCCTTAGCAACCTCCTTTAGTATTTCAAAGAAAAGATGAGTTTAACAAGACTACAGTTTATGTAACTTGACAGAATGTTAAGTATTTTGAATTATACACTTCTACTTCAACCCTTTAAAAAATTATGCTCCTCTCCTCTGTACTACGCATTGATGTCTTTCACACAGTTTAAGAACAATCCTGTCAACATTACTCATTCTTTTTTCATCTTCCTTCCTCTGTTTTTCTCTCTTGCTTGCTGACCAGCTCTGGGTTTGACTTTCTCTTGCCAATATTACTATTATTAAAACTTTTACAGAAGTCCTGGAGAAAAGCACACTTTCTATGGACTGAAATTTACTAAACATAATTGCAGTCTAAGACTGCAAAATTAGTCTAAGAAAACTGAAAAAGCCTAATGTCTTTCATTATGTTAACCTCCTCAGATACTGACAACAAGTGCAGTGTATTTGCATATTTAAATAAGATGTAAAGTTTTTTCTATTTTAAGCAAGAGAGGAAGAAGTAAAAGCAGATACTAGAAAGAGTCACATATAGAATTGAAGGGCAATGATCCCAGTGCTTGCTAACATGTCACACAATAGTAGTCTCTCCATAAGAGCTATCCTGGGATCTTGATGGCTGAAATCTGCCCACCTAGTGAATTTTTGGGATATGTGGAACTTGAATCTGTACTTCCTCTAGCTTTCCAAAAAGGGCAAAAAAGTCTCTCTTTTGCGTAATGCATGCAAAAATACAGACCCTTTAACAACTTCTCTAAGATTTGGCAACTTTCTACCTGGTAAACGATCCATCATCTGCAAAACCAAGTGTAGTTTACAAAATATTCCTCAGAAACTCAACAACAAAACCTCAGCATAAGATAGTATTTCATATAACTACAGACAACAGAGGACCTCACCCGCTCTACTAATAATACCCGTTTTTACAACCAACCTACAAACACTATTTCAAAATGAAGCTTGCCTGCATTCTCATAGCAACCACAGTTCTCTCCAAATGCAACACTATTACTTTTTTTAATCATGCCTGTGTGTAGTTCATTCCACTTCTAATAGTTCTTTTCACAAAAGTGATATAAGAACATACCCTGATATAAGCAACTTCTTCAAACCCAATTGCACTTTAAGTCTCTCTAGCTGTAGACACCCCCATCCCCTTCTCTGTTTCAGTATGTTTTGTGGAGAAAGAGAGCAAGAAAACAAAAATAAAAACAAGAATTTTACCCATCTGAGCTGACAAATCACAGCCTCACCTGACATAGGTAAAGGTTCAAGTCAGACTATAATTCAATTCAGAATTATTTTGGCATATATAACACTGACAATGAATAAATCTTAAATCTATGCCAAGGCAAAGCATTTTTTAATTAGGCAAGTAATTAATTAAAATATAAAAATTCAGGTTAAAATATTTATGTTTGTGCTGGTTTTGGCTGGGATGGAGTTAATTTTCTTCACTATGGCTAGTATAGGGCTGTGTTTTGGATTTGTGCTGGGAGCAGTGTTGGTAACACAGGGATGTTTTTGTTATTGCTGAGCAGAGCTTAACCAGAGCCAAGGCCTTTTCTGTTCCTCAATGCCCCATCAATGAGGAGGCTGGGGAGGCACAAGGAGCTGGGAGGGGACACAGCCAGGACAGCTGACGCCAGCTGACCAAAGGGATGCCACACAGCATCATGATCAGCATCTAAAGCTGGGGGACAGAAGAGGGAAGTGGAGACACTTGCAGTGGCGATGTTTTGTCTTCCTAAGTCACTGCTGTGTGTAACAGACCCCGCCTGTGCTGGGGATGGCTGAACACCTGGGGAAGCCCGTGGGAAGCAGTGAATTAATTCCTTGCTTTACTTTGTTTCTTAATTCCAATTCTCTCCCCCATCCCACCTGGGGTAGTGAGCCAACAGCTGTGTGGTGCCTTGTTGCTAGTTGGGGTTATACCATACCAATGTTTCCAGCAATTAATTTCTACAACCTTTTATTACAGTAACTGACCCTTACAAGCTGCATTTTAATTGCCAAGTTCAAGCATTAATATTTCTTCCAGTTACCTTGAGTTTGAGGCTTCTTTTCTAAGTAATTTAGGCATCCAAACACGAGTTTGGTCAACATACCAAAAACATCTGACTCTGGTCAACAACACAAAAACATTTGTGCAGATAAGGCACAAAACACAGGACAACAGGGCCCATTTTAAAGTTGTTGCAGAAAGTCAGAGATGATATTCCAGGGTTTAAAATGGCTTTAGACACCTATACTCATCTCAATTTCTTTCTCAAGTAAGAATTTAAATTCTTCTCAAGTTTCTTTCTCAAGTAACAATTTAAATTCTTTCTTCTCAACTTCTTAGTTGAGAAGAAAATCCACTACCCTTTAAGCAAGTTTATTTACCTACTCTCATATAAAACATGAAAATATTGATCCAAGAGCCTGAAGCTGAAACCAAATGTCTCTTAGACCCATCCCTTAAAACACTCTGAACCTAAACATAAAACAATGCAACCTTTTTCTGTTGTATTTTTAGAAATAAAACAGATATTTTACACAGGATGATCTGACAAGTTCGGTAATAAGTAGAACAAACCATGGGCAGACACAGAACAGTTCCATCCGCTCAATGCAATTTACCGTCAGGAAAATTTTACAATTTCCTGCTTCAGCATCAAAATATAAAACCAATGTTGACAGTAGAATTTAATAAAACAAGTAATAGTTTGTCCCAGCAATCACACAAACCTGTACCTGAAAAGGAAACCGGAGAGCATAAAGAAGAGAGGAAGCTAAGTTTCCTTGATGGCAACATAAAGAATTCTGCATCTGAAGAAACCTCCAGAAAGCTGCTTTTGAAGCAGATTTTTGCAATGATCAGGCCTTAATACCCATTAGAAGGGAAGTGGTGACAACCTTGCAAAACCTTTAGAGATCTCTTCACACCTTTGACTTGATTTACAGCACATGTGAATTTCATTTGCCATCCAAGGCAAATGGAGAGATTATTTCTATCAAAAGGAGTGAAATAGAAAATACCTACAGGAAATCATAAAGTAGCACCAAGCCAAGCACATTTCAGGACTTAGGAAGGAAGAAAAGCAATAGCTCAGAGGGAGAAAATATTTTTATGCATCAATATGATGATTACATAGACAGACCTCATTGTTTTATGGCTGGAGAGACAAAAAAACCCCAATTTAAAATTGCTCAGCAAAACATAATTTTGAAACTCTTAGGTATGACTCCAAAAACAAATACTTCATACATACATACATACAATCACATTTTGAAAATTACATACTCCTCTTTAGGCCTTGGGCAAAATTTAAGATAATGCTGTTTTGTAGCAGTTTTCTTGGTTTACAAGAAATATTTCATTATTTAAAAGAAAAATCCTGTAAAGGCAGGCATCTCCAGTGAGCTTTTAAAACTTGTGGTCTATTTGTTATATGTGGGCTTTCTAATTATCAGTGGTAAATAATTACTGTGATGCTGAAAACCAGAGTGATCTGGTGATACTTTCAGAGACAGCACTGCAACTTTCCCTGTCCCATCTGATGTAAATGAGACTTCAGTGACCCAGTTAAGCAATGGATACCAGAGAGAAACTGTAACCCTCACTCATTTTACATATGCAACACCACTCTCAAACACTTCTTTTTTCCTCTTCCATTTAATTTGCAAGATTTGTTTCTAGAAAATGGTGGTGTTAGTGAGCCTGAGAAGAAGAGAAAACTGTCCATGCCACCTAAACTTTGTATACAGTATATATATTTGTTTATAGTTATGTGATGAGTCAAGCTTGCTATGAGGAAGAATTGTTTGTTTCTAAAACTAAAATGACAATCTGAGGGCAAGACTCTAGAAACATAACACTCCTATTTAATAAAAATTTCTTTTAAGATAACTTTTTAAAAGTCCTGAAAGACATTTAAAAGTTTACCTGCAGCTCCAACAACTGCATAGTTAATCATCAGCTAGCACAAGGTCAATTCCTCGGACATACCTTCCTTAACTAAATCAAAATAACCCCCCCTGTGCTCCCCCTGTGTACTACAACAGAGTAAGAGAGATTAGTTTAAACATTGAAGACTATCTTCAGGGAGAAGGAGTAAATCTTCAATACTAAAAGAAAGGAGAAAATTCTCCCTCTACTGCCACCAAAATGCTGACAGCATTCTTTCCAGTTAGAGTTGGAATCTGGAAATTCAACCAAAAATCATGGGAACAGAGAAATTCAGGCTGGAAGGGGCCCCAGGAGGTCCCTTGCAGAAGCTATACTTCAAAATAGGCTCAGCTGTGAGGTCAGACCCTGGTACACAGTAACTGAAAATCTCTGAAGGCAAAAGATCACATAACCTCCATCACCCAGTAACAGAGAAAAGCTTATACATTTATCTAATCTGAACCACTCCTGTTTCCATTTAGTCACTGCCCAGAGTCCAACTCCATCTTCTGGTCTATAACCCCCATAGGCACTGGGAGTCCACCTCTTCTCCAAACTGAGAAAGGTCAATTCCAGCTGACTCGCCTAGAAGGGCAAGTGCCCACCATGATGGTTTTTGCTGAACCCATTCCAATTTGTCAGCAACTTTCCTATCAGGAGCCCACAGCTGGATGCAATATAATTCAGTGTAATGCAATGGATGCTGAATAATGAGGGAGGATAATCTTGTGCCTTGATCTACTGGCCATGTGCCTGGTGATACAGCCCAGGACGCTCTTGGCCACCTCCCTTCCTCGAAAGGGAGTTGCTGTCTGCTGGTAGCCTCAGGGCTTTTCCTGCAGGGCTGCTTCCCTCAAGCCCCTCTGTTCTCAGCTTATGCTCCTGCCTAGAGCTCTTCCTTTCCAGGTGCAAGACTTGGCATTTGTCCCTACTGAACATCATCATCTTCTTGACATAGCAGTCCTCCTCCTTTCTAGGAATTCCTGCATACCAGCCCTTCCCTCAAGCCATCACCTGGTCACCCTCCCCATCCTTGTGTCACCTGCAAACAAGCTAAGAGTGCACCACAATCTCCAGTCACTGCTAAAGACAGGTCCCCATGGAGATTCCCATGTGACTCCACACAGTGTGGATGCTTAACCACCACCCTCAGACTCAGACCATGCAATTAGTTTTTTATTCACTTAGTTGTCCATTAATCCAGGTCAATTCCAATTCCTTGGTCTGCTGGGCCTACAAAGAAAAAAAAAAATAAAGAAGAAGAGAAAAAAGCAAAAATAGGAGACTGGGAAGACATAATGGGAAAACAAGACTCCTTTTAACAGTGGCTCAGACCAATGCTGGATAAAAACAGTAGAGTACCCAAAGCTACAGTGCATTAATGCTCTACCTGAATTGCTTCCACTCTTGAAACCACACCTCAGCTTAGCTGTATTCAACTTATGCAAGCTTAGATGGAGAGATTCAAATCACCACCACCACCTGTGGAGTTACAGCCATTTCACTGTTTGTTAAAATACTTTTACAATTGTATTAGATCAGTATGAGACCAGAATTTCAAGTTCAAAGAAAGCCTCACTTTCAGAAAACTTTCCAAACTTTCTTCCTTTCCTCTATACCATTTTCTTCAACACTCAGCCTAAAAAATATGCACACTCCAGGTATAAGCAACATATTTTCAAACCTACAGATAAAAAGCTGAGAAATGCTGAAGAGCAGCAAGTTTACCTCACACATCAAAGGAAAGGTGGCTGTACATAAGTCTCTTTAAGCTAAGATGGTTGTGACAAAAACTTCAAATGCACATTTGGCAGTTAGCTGCTACAGCAATAACAATTATAAATATAGATTTTGGGGGAGAGAGAGAGTAAATCTAATTACTGCCAAATTTCATACAAAAGAAAAACAGTAAGTCTAACCATCTGAACAGCTTTATTCAGACCATGAATGAAGAGCTCTCTTAGGTTAGCAGTTGTCCAATTTGTTCATCTGCATGGGGCTTCTTGCCACATTTCATTGTACTAGCCTAGTTGTGCTATTTAACCTCCTAAAGCTGTAGTAAAGTCATTTGATCAACTTTGTGAGCTATCCTATGCATGGTTACACTTTCAATTTGAGTGAGGAAGCATCTCCCAAAGCTGAATTAATTAGCTTTGCTTATACCAAGTCTATTGCAATGTTCAGATGACTTAGAATATCTAACATCAATTTGATATTTGCTGCTACTTTCAGATAGGATAAGAAATCCAAAGAACAGTTTGTATGAATTACAAGTCATGTAAATAGCATATTGCTATCTAAAGCATGAATCTGAGGAATTTTGCAGGTAGGGAAAAAAAGAAGCAATCACTTGTGTTTATAGGGAACAGGTCTGCTTTTAATTCCTGCTGGATAGCATGGATATACATGCAACCCCTAAGAGATTATCCAGTTTTTCTACATAATTATCCAGGTGATCCTCCCACACTACCTCATCATTATTTTTCTAAAGGAGGTCACAAAACAAAGAAATAACTACTGCATAGCCATTAAGAACTAATATGCCACATGTACTGTCCAATAATAAAAATCATTTCCAAAATAATGCAAAATGTATTTTTGGGTACTTCCAAGTAGCATGTTATAATAGTAACAATTGTTTTAATAATAACAATTTCCAGGACGATAGTCAGTCATAAGCAATTGGGCAACCATACCACGTTTATCACAGGCCTGTAGCAAAAATGTTTTATGGAAACCATCACACCTTTCATTAGCAGAAAAAAGTTCACCTTCCCAAACTTGATGGGTAGGGGTTATTTGATAGCTGACTCTGGAGATTTTTGAGAGCTAGGAGCTTGTGGGTGGAAAACAAGGAAGGATTACCCCCATAAGTACTGTGAATCATGATGTGCTACATTAATAAATAGATCCTAATAAATTAAATCTAACATGAATACATGCAAGAGCAAGCACATAGTTCTTTAACCATTTTTCAGTGCTGCAAGCTACTTTGTAACCACACTACAGAACAGAAGAGTCCCACAGAAGCATGAGAACAATAACATGCAGGCAGTGGTGAAAAAGCTGGTTTATGCATCATAAACCTCAACTAGATTTTCCCCTTTTACCTGATTTCTGTAACACCCATTCAAATGCAAATTCTTCCAAATGAGAAAAATATCCTGTTAGAGGGCTCAGGTTGTGTTTGGTCCTGTGTACATCTGCATGAACTGCAGCAGGATGTGAGAATTAACAGGCCTGGGTGGCGTTTCTTCACGCAGCTCATTAGTAGCAGCAAGCAGCAGACTCAAAACTGTGCCATGGACACTGCTATTTGCAACATGATGAACATCCAATTACTGGTTACATCCAGCTCATCAGCTGAATCAGAAGTCAATCAGTATTTTTTCCAAAGTGTGCATATGTTTAGAGTTGTGTGGGAAAGAAAGGACATTTTAGTACTACCCTCAAATCCAGGCTGGCAGACCACCATGAGCAAAAGTGTACATGGTTAATCTGACAGTGACCAGGAAATAATTTTAAAATCCATCATCTGGCTCAAGAAATACAAAGGCTACCTGCAACACTGCCATGTAACCTGCATGAATAATTATTACACCTGATTTTAAGAAAAGGGAGATCTGTACCTTCCATTTTCCTGAGACAGCTGCTATTAATAATTTTTCCCCATCACTTAGATTTTCACCATTTTTTCCATGAAACTGTTGCTTATATCTTGTTGCAACAAGATTGTCTTTCCTTTAGCATAGGCAACAGGTCTGTTTGATCCAGTTGGTTAACAAATCTCTCCTTAAGAAAATGCAGTGCAAATATATAAAAATTAATTAACGTTGCATGAGAAGAACTAAGCACACAAAAAACGTGCTCTTATGTTTTCTGTAACGATCCAAAGTCCATGCTTAAGATCTACACCGGCATTTTCTTGCACTGTGTGACAACCACAGAGCTTCAGGGATCTAAACTGCTTTTCTAACATTCAGTTCACATCCTCAAAAGCCGATAAACAACTTTTCAAAATTTGTTGGCAGAGATGAAAAGGCACAGATTGTACAAGCGCTCTCCTACCCCTACTCAGAACGGCATATGATTCTCCTTATAAAACACAAATTATTTATCTGCTACAGTATCTCCTTACAGAAGGGCTGAAATTTGTTGGATTTTTTGCAGGAAGGAAAGAAGAAGTAGGGAGAAAATAAAAAGAAAGAAAAGGGAAAAAAAGAGAAAGAAAATAAAAGGATTTGTATATCCTGTTTTTGGGTAAACCTAATCAAGACAGATTAAGGTTCTATGTGGGATTAGGAAATGAGAAGAATATTATCCAAGAGAATGCCAGGTCAATGCCAACATGGTAAGAAAGCTTTTCTGCCTACAGACCTGACAAGACAACCAGGAAGAGGAGGTAATTCACTCTGATGGTCTGTGTAAGACTTAAAGGATCATTTTTTTCCATCTTTTTTCCATGAGCTATGTTAGATATTTACCTTCCAGGACACATTATTTCCTTAATGCCTGTACAGAGATAATGAGATCATAATTTACAGGAACTATACATATGAACTGAGAAAAGTGTAAAGAGATATGGATACATGCATTATTTTAAATAATTAAAGCCTTTAAATTTACTCATTCTGAAGCCAGGAGGAAAAACAAACATACAAAACAGTATGGGAATAAACATCGCCTTGTATTAACTATTCAATTTTAAATATATATGCCATTCCCAAGTAAATCAATGAAGTTTTTCTTCTACTCTCAGTACTTTGCTTTGTAGACAACATGTTCAAATACCATTTTTGCTGCAGCAAGTAAAATATCAAAAACCTCCACTTATTCATCTCATACATGGCAAATCTTCAGTATTCTGATTTTGGCTTTTTTCCCTCTTATTAAAAACAAAAATTAAAAAGTAAAAGAAAGCAGAGAGCATTATGAAGGTAGATGAAGCTAGTCCCCATTTGAAGGCAAATATAAATATAAAAGCTGTCCACATAGCAAAACCTTTTTTTTTCTTGTAGAATACTTGGCAACTGAGTTTTTGGCCTCTTGAGGGCCTACTGAGAATAACTGCATCAGGATTTCAGTCCTGACAGCAGCATCAGTCAAAGGATCTGCCTAAAGGCTCTGCTGCACAGCAAAGGGCCACAGCACCCTGCAGGGTCTAGGTTACAGGTCACTGACTCTGCCAACACTATTTCTACTCTGGTTGAAGCCAAAACAAGGCTGCACTTTTAATACAGGAACTGAAACATGACTCCCTTCAGCATTGCATATCACTGTCAAAATCCTTCACATAAACAAGAACAGACAAACTAAAAATTAATTCTATCATTCAGCACATCAAAAACAGGAAGATAGCTAATTTAGTTGTGCTGGTTTTGGATAGATGCTTAACCTGTTGCACAAGTAGAAAAGGCACATGCACTCACATAACCCCTGGATATATGCATGTATAGTGCTCTATGCACAGCCCAGCAACTCTGTAACCAGCTCAGAGAAGACACCCTGTGTACTGTGATAAATCCTCAACAGATTTTGGATTCAGGCAGTAGGTGACAGTCAAAATTAACTACCTAGCTCCCTAAAGAGTCTTTTAGGAATTTGATAATGTATAATAGGCTTTTACTGAAAAAAAAGTGCTTTTTACCACTCAAACTTTTTTTACTCATGGGAGTGATGTATTCTACATCAATACAAAACAATCTGTCTGCAAGGATCACAGAATCATGACTTGCATATCAAAACCAGAAGCAAACCAGATTCACACTACAAATCTTCACTTGATCAGAGAGGGTTACAGACAGTAGCTGAGGTAAAAACCAAAATATTGATCAAACAGACAAACTGCACTGCAAAATAGCTCAGCCATTCCGGCCACCACTCCCTGTGGTTTGGGGCATGACAAACTCAACATATTTGCTGACTTTGAGTCCTGTTACTTGTGCAGGCTACTTTTAACAAAAAGAGAGTTTACAGATAAAACCACACAGCTACTTTACACATTCATCTTATCTGCTACTTCTACCTAGTCCATAATACCTCACACCATATATATATATATATATGTACACACACACAGAGCACTGCATGAATCAGCTTGGGTAGGAAGAACTACACTCATTCTGACACAGAGAATAGGTGAGAAAAAGCCCAAGCTAAAAAGCTCTACCTCTACCAGCATGTGTGCAGTTACTGGCATGCATGAGTATTACCAAGGGCAACTACTGCACACTTCATTCCACTGCAGAATACAGACATTCAAGAATTGCTGCTGGTGAGCCTTTAAAGCATCAGACCTGATTCTCAAATCACACATTTTACTGCCACTGCATGATGGGAAAGTCTCTCTATATTAATAGTGAGTTTACATCAATTAGGTTTATAAATTAAATAAACTACTGATTCAACTAGACTACCAGAGAATTCTTTGAAGATGTGAATGCATCTCTAACTGGAGCTTTACAGATAGAGATAACTTGGCAATGTTTTTGTAGTCTAAAATTTATGCCTCAAGTGCTTTGGTACAGTGAGGGTGCACTGGGAAGAAGTGGGAAAAGTCATTTAAAATTAGGAGCTGAAGGAAAAAAAAATGTAGAACCACTTGAGACCACGGAAATCTATTTATCTTTGTGAGATAAAAAGTTAAGATCAATACTATCAATTTAAATACTACAAGTATTTTAAGGGTACCAAGAAAGCAGTGTAGGATCACTTGTGTGCACAATTAAGAAACATGAAAGAGTCAGGAAAGCAGCTGAGAGAAAAGTTACATGTTTTCCACAAATCAAAAGAAACCCTGAACAAGTACAGTAATAATGGCATGTGTATTTAAACTTGACCATGAGGAAATGAATCCTAAGGAACACAGGGAAATAAGGGAATGCATAACGCTTTGGCAGTTTTCTGTGAATACTCTTTCCTTCTAAAGACTCCAATGTGAAAAAATTATTTTGGGAGTAGAGCTCAAAAAAGTGACACCTTTTGTACCCTACTGAGCTCTTTACCAAGGAAACATACTAAATAAATACTTCTGGTATTTAAGTAATAAAAACTGAGCTTCATATAGCTATTAAACAGTTTTAAGCATAAATATGAACCGATATTTTACAGCTTTCCACTCTTCACAGCAAATTCATAGAATTAATCCAGATTTTAGGTTTAGTTTGTTTTTACATTCAGAGAAACTGGCAGCAATGTATTCAAGCCTCTTAAATTCTGTGTTCAGAAAATAAATTGTTGAATTTGAAAGAAAATTAACCTACTCACATTTGCCAAGAATTATAAGTTTATACTTTGGAGGTCTAAAAACGAAGTGAGCAGTAACTAGCTAGACAGCCGATGGAAAAACTCAGATGGAGTTATACAAATTATACAGAGCTGACAATTTTTTATGTGCGAAGAAGCCACACATGATCCAAAGACAGATCACACATACACCGGTGAAAAAACTCTGTGTTTATGCAAGTTTTCTATAAGAACTAAGAACTCCTAAAATTATGAACTTAGTTATAAATCCATTTGTCCATTAAGAGAAGATCATTAACATTCTCAATCTAACAAGCCATGCTGCACCAAAGGAGGAGACTGAAAGGACACAGAAGTTAATAATTCTACAAGATACTTGGGGCTGACAGTAAACTTGTTAATGAGACAATATAACTACTAATTCTAAATGTCAGTCACAAAAAGAACACTCAGATATTGTCAGAAGCAAAACGCTCCTCATTACTGGTTCTTTATTGCTTTCACTGTCGAGGAGAGAAAACATTCACAAATTCTTGGACAAAAATCAAATGAAGGAAACACATTTATGACACTACCCAAAGCACCCTTGAAAAGAATAATTGGGGGCCCTGAGACAAGTTTTTCCTTGGTGACAAGGAAGTAGTTTTCAGCAAGGCTTGCTGTATTTCAGCAAGTTCTGAATTTTCTTCCCTCTCTTCAAATAAATTACAACTGATGGCATTCTCTTGGGTAAATGAAGGAAAACTTGATGTTCCCTTGTCTCTGGAGATCAAAGACATCATGTCTTCCCCACAAAAAAATCCCCATGCTCATTTTCAGTGAAAGTGATAGTTAGGCTAATATAAGTGCCTTAGCATAAAAGCTACTCTGCCTCTGATTAAAGAATTTGTTATCTGTATTATCCTTAAATGGCCCTCCTAGGGTGTGTCTCTCCCACATCTTAGACTTCAGGATTCCCAGAAGCAACACAGCATACCTGAATTTGCTACTGCTTAGTTTACATGTCTCTATCAGATGACTGTAAATAAGTATTAACATGTAAAATTCCAGCAAAAGCAACGCTGGAACCTATATACCTAAATTTCCTGGCTTACTATATTTGGGGTTGTCTCTGTTCACCACTTCACCTTCAAAACAAACCCAAGAGCCTTCTGATGAGTTGCTCACAGACAGGGGCTTCTGAAAAACCTGTCTTGTCCTCAAAAAGAGGGCAACTATGTGAGATCAAAACCAATTTTCTCCTAATTCTAGGGCAGGGGGGTGGTGTATGTGGACAGAGACAACAGAGCCAGGGACACTGAGCTGCAAATAAAACACCAGTTTATATTTACAGAAGCCTTGAGATTAACAAGGCAGTACCTCACTGAACCAGTTTCACGAGTCTGCTCACTCACTCCTCAGGCATATCCAGCAGCCAAGCCTTCTTCCTTATATCCAGTTCAAGAGACTCTCCTACCTTTCATGCCCAGCTCTGTCTTTCCAGGCCTTACATCCTTTTTCCCCTATCCAACCGGAAAAAATCTTTCATCACAGGGCGATATCAACAGAGCTCTTTTCTTAACAGCAAGAGAGACCTTCTCACCAAGTGCAATTTTTAAAAATGAACTGTAACCTAACAGAAAACTTTCCAAAATCCACAAGATTCCATGGAAGTGTTACACTACCAAAAGAGGCACAGATCAACTGAGCTCTAAAGACTTGTTTTGTTTTTTTCACCAACATGACCATAAGCAAGACCAAAAAATCATTCACCATGGGATTGATTTTTGTTGTTTGGAACTGTTTTAAAAAGAAACTGTGAATTATTTCAACATTTAAAATTATCAAGACAGAGAAAATGGATTGTATGCAGTAGAAGAGTTAATATTTGTCTCTTGGGTTCATTTCACCAAAGGAGCTTCTAACTGAACATAAGCTGCAAAGATAACAGGTATCAAGAGAAGCAGTGAAACCAAAAAAACAAAAGGAAAATTTAAGATTTCAAATAAAATCTCCAGTCAAAACATACTTTTTATGATAAGACATTATGTGACTTGAATTAGGTAACAGGAAAAGTCATCTTAAAGTGATTTTTCAGAAAAGGGATTGTGGTTAAATAAATGTATCTTTTATGAATAACTGTTTAGTTTGATGTACAAGAAATGCTAGGATGAAAAAGAATCACCACCAAAAAAAAAAAAAACCAAAAACCAAAATCCACCAAGTTTCTGTTTATGTTACAATCTGATTGGACAAAAATTGTCCAGCTATAGTATTTTATTAATGTTTTGAATTATACTGAATCAAATATGTGACTAAGATAACAGGACACAGAAGAACACAAGGTGTTTCAGACACTTTACTCTGGAGCCCTTTCCTGAACCCCAAGGGTCTCCACATCCATAATTTTTTTTCATACAACTTTCTAAATGGTACTTCTTTGATTGTTGAAGAGGGCAGGAAAAATTCTTGCGTTTTTCCTGGAGATGAGTATTAAGAATACCACTATGCAACAGCAACCATATGTTGAAAAACCTGGTGACACACGAAAGGAATTCACATTTCAGTTCTGTGTATCTTTGGGAACATCAGTGAGTAATCTGCTAAACACTACTGCTCAAGTTAAACTCATTTTCTTAACATCTTCAGTGACACCTGCTAGCCTGCTGCTCTACTGAAATAAAATGCTTCTCAAAAATCAGATGGAGTATTAACAGCTTTATTCTCTGGAATGCATCTGGAGTGTTGGCAGTTAATACAGACAATATGCAAAATATTCATCCCCTCAACTACAAAGCACCTTTAAGTGAAGGTAAGAAGGCTCAGCAGCAGCTAAACTGCTCTGCAAGATCAAGCCATTTCCAGGAATGCTGGAACATGCTTGATATTATATAAAAAATAAACTACAAGTGTTTGCAAGGTGCTTTGAGATCCTTTAACGGCAACTATAAAAACATATTGGCATATTAAATATTTTTTTACCAATTTTAATAAGAACTTCTAATAGGAGCATTGCTTTACAGGCAAAATAACCTGTAGTACAGAGAGAATACTGGATTTGTTTCTGATTGCAACACATTAATGTCATACAAAGGTCAGACCTGAGTACAGACTCCAACATTTGATGATAAAGTTTAGTGGGTACGGCAGTGTTCAGTCAAAGGTTGGATCTTGGAGGTCTTTTCCAACCCTAATGATTGTCTAACCAGGAATCACCAGCAGGACTCTTTTCCTCCTAGATATCTATCATGTACAAAAATTCTATAGCAGAAACAACATTTTACAAAGCAAGGTGAAATGAAATGTGATTGATCAAGAGCAAAAGAATAAAAGTTTTTAAAATGTGCAACAAGAAGTAAAGCCAGTAAGTGATCTCTTAAAAGAATAACTGAGATTCAACTTGGTTTTTCTGTCAGCTTCTGTAATTTAGAATAATTTCATTTTACCGTTCATCTCAGTCAATGAAACAAACATCTCATGGTTTTGTTTTTTTTTAATTGAGTACTGTCTCGTTCACAAATATCAACTGTGTTAATGAGAAAAAAATACATTCTGCATGGGCTTTATCACAGGCCCAGAAATATTCTTGGCACTTGGTCAGCATCTCAGCACACCTAAATGAAACAAACCCTCTTAATAAATCAGAAGATGAAGGACTCCAACAACAGTAATTTTTTTTATATCCTCACCAGATGGTTGACTAGGCAAAAACTGGCTGAGGAGTTGCAATAAGAGAATGACTTCAGCCATAGCATGATAACACATGATCAGATAAAGATCTTAGAGTGCAAAGAACTGCAAAAAATGGCATCACGTGCTCAGGTCACCTCAGTCAGCTTCAAGAAAGTAATAGTGAATAAACCTCAAGTATGGTATGGGTTTTGGAATGGTCCCTGTGCAGGGCCAGGAGGAGCTGGACCTAATTATGCTCATGTGTCCCTTGAAAAACAGGATATTCTATGATATATGTATTGCAAAAGAAAGAAACATAGAACATGAGCCCTTCGTTGTAACCCAAAACCAGTGCTGGTGTGAAGCTGATACAGCCTCCTCTCCACAGCCATTAAAACCTTGCCCTAAAATACTCACATTAATTCCACTGAAGATAAAGAATCATCTACATTTTATAGGTTCAGCTACAGCTGGCAATTTCTCAATCACACCATTTAGTTAGGAAACATCTCTATGCCACCCCTTTATGTTTGCTTCACCCATTTTAATGAGCTGAGTGTTTCTATCCCAGGTCTCTGAGTTCACTCGCTTACGCACTCGGGTATCTGCTGCAACATCTGTCTCTTGCACTGCCTGCCATCCTCTGTTCACCTCTCTTCCCTCTCCTCCCCTCACAGGAAGCCTTACTCTGCTGGCCAGTTCTTTCATGCCAAGAAAGGAACATCCCCCTCACAGTGACCCTGCGGTGATGACTACACCCTAAGTGCTGGTGAGTGTTAACACCCCAAAAGAACTCTCTCACTAAGCTCAGGAAGCTGCACAGGATCAAGAAGCTGATCCTGGACACTATTTTGGTTTGTATTTCAAGCTGACCTTACCATAAACTCTATTTTATAGTAACATAAATCAGAGGTGAAAAAGCAGTAAGTCCTCAAGCACCCATAAAACCTTCCAAATTCCCGGATTTAAATGGCTACAGTCAGTTTCCAGAACTATTCCCAGATATAAACTGATGTCATACATGATGCTGGTAGGCAAATAAAAATTTCCTTAATTAAATTCCACCAGAAATGCCAGGGAAAAAAAAGAAGGCAATACAGTTTCCTCATAGATTGGTGACATTCTTTGAAAACAAGGGAACTACTCTGTTCCTCAGTACTTTAGAATGGCCTAAGGGGATTTTGATATCCCTCCATCAATTTGTTACAATATCTTGAAACATTTTGGAAGTCAATTTAAAACAAAAGCAAACAAAAAAAAAAAAATCCCCAACCAAATTTAAGAAAACAACCAACCAACCAACCACCCAAACAAGACAAAAACAACACCACCACCCTAGGAAAACAATATAGTGATTCCTTACCAGTGATAAAGCCACAGATCAACTTTATTCCATGTTTTCCAAACATTATTTAGAATAATTCTGAAACTTTTTCAAGTTACTGAATATATTTTTTTTAAAGTTCCAAAATATTTTCTTACAAAGCTGTTGTCTTCTCTTAGTAAATGGGACCATATCTACATCTCAAAACTGTAACCTTCTAAAACTGATGTGTCAGTCAAAAAAACCCCAATCCTCACCTGCCAAAATTTTGAGAAATGCATAACTCAGACCAGTTTTGCCTATCATTAAAAAAAAAAAAAAA
>VWYP01011690.1:150821-169524 GCA_013400435.1 Pycnonotus jocosus
GAGGTGCGGGTGCGGGGCCGCGCTCCCCGCCGTGCCCCAAGCGCGCCACGTTTTGTCTCCCTCTCTTTTGGCTCCCGCCGCTTTGTCCCTCTCCGGCTCTCTGCGGACTTGGGGTTTTTTTGGTGTTCGCCTCTTCCCCGGAGCGGCCCAGGGATCTCTCCCCTTTGGCAACGCGGAGTAGTATCCCAGAAAAAAGTTTGTTTCTTGCGCAGCACCTGTTGGCGATGGGTTTGGCAGCCCCTTTGTTCGCCTCCGGAGCGCGGTCCCGCGGACGGCTCCGGCCCCCCCAGCCCACCCCGGGCACGGTGCCTCTCGGAGCTCTCCCCTTGCGCAGGCAACAGGCAGCAGAAAACATCTATGACAGAATAAAGACCAATCTAGGTGCTTGTCTCGGAGGCAGGAAGCGTCGAAAGAGATGCTTTCCAATCATCCGATGACAGAGATGCTCAAAAACATCAATACTGATGTAACATTAAGACATTTTCCCCGTTTATACAAAGTTGACACCATAAGGAACAATCCATACACTTTACAAAGAAATTGATCCTGCTGTGGCATGCTTCCTAGGAAGAGAAATGCTTGTTATCATCTTCCCGCGACAAAGGGGATGATTTATCACTTGTTTTATGTCTTTGATATTTACGTGTGCGGCTTGAGTGTTACCAAGCTAAAATTTCACTCCATCCTGAGCAGCAGGAAAATGTGTTGATTAGAAGGAGGATGATCTTCCCTGGTGTTTCAAACGATCATATCTTGTGTTTTCTTTCTTCTGTAAGCAAATCTGGGACTATTAAATTAAGTTTTTGGCTACTTCTAGGACACTTAATTTCTCAAGTGACTACAACTCAGCATCAACACGGCAACTGAGAAGCAAATTTCTGAAACATATGTAACAGGCATATGATACAGTGATTTATTCTTTTTAAAACGGCAGCACATTCAAGCACTGAAAGGAGAAAAAGGGGAATTTTCCTCTCTTGAGCATCTATAGGAGCTGAAAACAGAGTCAGCAGAAACTTCTTGGGAAGTACCAACTCTGTCCAGCTGGGTATTTCCAGAGGCACAACAACATGGCCTTAAGCAGAGACCAAGGGGTTATTTTTACTCTCCTGGTTTACTGCTTGTAAATGAAACAGGTTAAACTTCTCAGGAAAGAGAACAGTTAATTCAAATAGCTGGTTTGTCATGGTCATTACCAATTAAACAGAAATGCCTCCAAGCTCTTTTCCTCCTTTTAAGTCTGCACTTGGGCATTAGGAGGATTCCTCACACTAGGAAGTTTACGAGGTCCCCTCATCCATCAAGGAGTGCATTTGGACAGAAACAGACCATTGCTTCCATCAGCTGAAGGCATGGCCTGTGGAAGAGGAAGGCAGCTCCTGAAGACACAGAAGATGAGAGGTGAGCCCAGGGAAGCCCATGGTCCCAGCCTGTCCTCTCAGGTGGACAGCCCGAAAACAGTAAGAAAACCATCCTTACTGACAGCTGCCAGACTGGGACTGCATCACAGACCAGAGAGAGAAAGAATGACATTTATAAACCTTAGTTCCAAACCACTGGCCCTTACTGTTCACATAACAGGGTTCCCAAAGTCAGCATCAGCACCAGCACAGCCTGAGGTGTGCACTATGTCCATACTTCAAGGTCACTGCTTTGAGAGTGGGCACAGTCAACTAGTGGAGACAGAGTTGCAGCACTGGCAGTAAATTTTACTTTGGTGTAACATATACAAAAGTCTGGATACAGTTTATTTTCAGTCCTCTCTCAGTGTACAGAATGGGAAAAATTAAAGTTATGTAAACATCTTCATTTTTCTAGATTAAATAGAATGGAAAACTCTCGTTTCAATGATAATATTGTTAAGGGGAAAAAAACCCCAAAAACAAAACAAACAAACAAAAAACCCAAACCAACCAACCAACCAAAAAGGTATATAAACTGTATCTATAGCTATAGACTAAGATTACTTTCAAAAAAAACCACATCTCTGTGGCAACTCAATTTAAGATGCAAGACAGATTATACCTGTTAGAGATACAGATTACCTGAGTGCTTCATTTTACAATTTGTTGTGCCACCCTGAGCAGCCCATCATTCCTCCTCATGGTCCTCCAAAGAAAAGCGAAGAAGGAAAGAATGGAGTGTTCAAAGGATCATTTTAAATCACAGACGAGCTCCATGGCCCAGACCAGCCAACTGGCCCCATGGTGAGCTAGATCAGCAGTCCTGAAAGAGGCACTGAGGCACATCAGGCACTGAGGACCTTTCACACTATTCCCAACACAGTACCTACAAGGTTGACTGGAGCTATACAATTTTCTTAAGGTATTTAAAAGAACACTGTTATGAAATGAATTCTTTTCCATTACACATAGTACAAAAAAAATCACCTTTTCTTCACAGGCAATTTAAGGCTTCTTTCTTACATGTGGAATTACGTGGACAAAGGTAATGGGAATCTGCTATCAGAGAATTTTATTCCTGAATTTTCATTTTTTCAAAATGAATTTTCTCATTTTCCACTATTGCAGAGCCAAGATGAAAGTTTTTTAAAGTTCTGACAATTTTATCATTACACAAAGTCATAGAATAAGAAAGAACTTCCATTGCAGCTGTCATACAACATCTTGTTTTGTGTCCATAGAATTTAATTTCAAAGTTTCCCAATTTCAAAAGTTCTTTAATTACAAAAATCTGAATCTTAACAACTCCAACCTCACCATCAAAATATGTCCAACCTATAGGCTTCCTAACAAAAGATACCCAAACTGAAGACAAGTCTTCCTAAATTACCTGATTGTTAATGATTACAGTGACAGCCAAGAGGACTAAAGTAAAATATATTGATAAAAGTGTGTCTTTCAGATTGAAATACTTCAGGTTCTTACAGGTAGGAACTTCTCAGTGAAATTGACCAAAACATTCAAGAAGGACCTGCTTGAACCTTCCTAAAAAATGTTCATCTTCCTTAGAGCTTTCACAGAGGCTCACCTTTGTGCTAATGCAATAGAAAGGAAAAGGTCTTTCCCATTCTTGACCTGTACCTAAAGGACCCTAGAGGGTTTGCTGGGTTGGGTTTTTTTTGTTTGTTTGGGGTTTTTTGCACAGGTAATTTTGAAGCACAGGAAGCATTCAGCTGTTTGAATTTATGAATTTACACCAAGGAAATTCAGCTTCCTTGCTAGTAAAACTTTCCTACAACAAATTAACTGGCTGCGTGTACATAATGCATGCAAAGAGTTAAACAAATTGCAAAAGACTTCACAAATGATCATTTCTTATCAGCTTAAACTGCTACACTGAGAGTAAACGACCACCATTAAGGACTTGGGTAGTTTATGGACTTGTCCTGTAGCTCAAAAATAAAATGCAGTCTGTACAAAGTCACTTTGCTTTCGTGTGAACAAACATGCCAGCTAACACAGTCACACATTGATCAGACTGACTTACAGGCAGCTAAAAGTACAGGCACCTTTGTTCTTTTACCAACACAAATACACACCATAGCTTGCAAAACCTCATTAATGAATTTATAGCAGAGAGAGAATTCATGGTGTCACTTAATTAGTCACAAAACAAAAATATTTTTCCACATCAACACTCATGATTATATTTATAAAAATGCTTGTATAACTACCATTTTGCAACAAACATTATATAAGGTTGGGGGGGTTGTTTACAGAAATACAAAATTCAGTGTTTATTATCACAAGCAATAGAAACTTTTGGCTGCCTCTACAAAGCAGAAACTAGGTGCAATCTGTAAGAGATGCTTTCACACCAACTTCTATATAAATCAGAAAAAAACCTCCAAACTTCTCACAGGAGAAAATCATCTGCTCTTTGCATCAGAAATAACGTTGTCTTTTTTATTGACTCTGAGTCAGATCTCTCAAGAGACTCTTAGTTAAATTTGTCACTATTTCCATTAAATATGATTTAAACAATAGCTTAAAGTTAATTGCTGAATTACTAGTAGTCTGCAGATTTAGATGTTGAATCCAAATCTTAAAGTTGTAAGAATTCCACTAAATCAATGTGCAGATAAAAATGGTGCTTATCGTTGGCAACAAGTTATTAATTGAGAGGGTAGTTAAAAACAGATTTTGGGTAATGGTTTTTCAATAAGTATCACAGTGTTATATAGTGGTATACCAAATGGCACTTCTTTGACACCACCCATAAATACATTTTCAATAAATCATACAATTGAATCAAGGTTTCTCTTTTTTTTTTTTTTTTTTTTGGTGGTTTGCTTTTTTCTTTTTGTGTGTGCAAAATAAGTCAGATCTGGACCTATATGTACCTGTCTTCTTGTTATGACTGAATTTGCCTTAATGAAAACTACTCTGTTGCTGTGGAAAAATTACCTCTGGTTTGAGGGAGGAATGGTAAAGTAGGGTTTATTATTAATCTTCTGCTAAAGCCTAGATGTATTTCTTCCACTCCAGAGGCATAACTCTTCAGTTTTTGATAATAATTTCAGTAAGAGTAAATATCTTATCTTTCTAATCAGATTTAAAATGAAAAATAGGATTTACCAATCTAGAGCTTTTGCTAGAGGTACTTTCCAGTCCACATATTAATGGAGAAAAAGCCTGCAGCTCTAGGATTCAGTTTTGTACCCCATTCTGTTTGCCAGTTTTGGATGACCCCTAGGTTTATGTCTAGTTTCTGTTCAAGTCCATGCAAATTTTGTGGTTGACTCCAGTGGAGCTAAAGTAATACAATTATATAGCTTTTTAATCTTTGACACAAGCGAGGTTGCAAATGAGAGCAGTTGGGAGCATACTGGAGCATTGCACACATCTGCAGCACTCTGAAATGAAGCCATTTTGGGCTTCAACACCATACTGGATAGATATTAAACACTCCATAGCAAATTCACTCTTTATCTCTCCCTTTCTTTCAACTGATCTATTTTTCGTGCCTAACACCTGCTAAAAAGCTGTGAAAGGTGCTTAATGACACCTATTTAAGTAGAGTACAGTACATTCATCTGAGCAGAATTAATTTAAGTCAAGGACTCAGCATCTGTTCAGTTCGGTTTTTCTGGAGCTTGAATGATCTCAGGCAAGCAACACCAAAGTGTGACTTACTGAAATGTACCCTCAGTGCCTTCCTGTGTCTCTAAAGACTGCCTGGTGTTTCCATTACAGATGCATTTGACCTGAAATTTTCAGGTACCAGTTCTACTTCTAGTTTTGAAAATCAGAGCCATTTCCTTATGCAGGTAGCAGGTCTCCAGCTCAGTGCAGTAAGAAGACAATCACCCATTGTTGTGTTGGTAGGAGGAACTTCACTTCTGAATCCAGGCTGGATGACTCTCAGGGACACATTTATCAGTGTTGTAATGCACACACCTTCTTACACCAAGGGCATCATGCCTGCTTACACACAGTGAATTTAACTCTGTGTTCAAACGACCCTTATTTCTAACAACAGGTGGTATGGCAGAGGAGGTCAGCTTGCCTGCATGATGAACAGGTGTCTGTCTAGATGACTTACTTCCAAAATCCACACTGGGGAATGGTGGCAAAGAGCAGGAGCACTCAGCACAACAGCAGTACTGCTGGTATTTTGAAAAATATTGGTGTTGCATTGAAGTCTTCTACCTAGAGACAATCAAACACCTGTCTCAAGCCAGTGAAGTTCATGAAGTATGTTCTCAGGATGAGTGGAAAGAACAAGGAACATGCCTCTAGATGGGTAGATTACTGCAGGTAGAGTTAGTACAATAGGTGGTAACACAAGAAATACTGCAAGAACTAGAGAATCCCTAGTTGCAAATCTGGCACGGTTTTTATTGTTGTTTGGAATTATTTTGTTTGTTTTAAATCAGCTATGTTTTGCTTGGCAAGAAGAAACAAACAGCTTGAAAGCCCTCTTCCCCACAGTACACAATGGGCTGATGGAGAACACTTGTGCACTCAGAATACTCTGAGCATTCCCCCAACACAGCAAGAGAACAGATTTTACATACTTCCTATAGCAACGAGCCTAACTGACATGTCCTGCAAGTAACTTCTTTAATAATGGCTCTTTGAGCATTTGTACCAAATACACACACACACACAAAAAGCCCCAACAACAACAACAAAAACCTCACAAAAAACCTTGAACATATTTCTTGCTTCTGAAGTATCCATATTCAGTAAAAATCCTCCCAATATTGCAATTGATTATATTTTTTTTGTCAAAAAGGCAAAAGCCAGCTCTACTATCTGAAGATCTGTCATTTCCATGCTCAGTCTGACAAGTTTTACTTTCTCTCTGGCAGATCGAAGATTTTTGACCCTACAGTCCTTATATCCATTTATCAAATGAGCCTTTCACTATTTTTTAACCTCTGCAACTCAGCCTTTTTGCAGCTGCAGCTAGAATGAAAACTTGTAAAATCTGGATGCCCAAGATTAACAGTCTAAGTACCTGAGTTTTAATATTCTACAATGTTTTCTAGAATATAAAAGAATATTTGACACCCTTGCAAGGAAGTTGGTTTTATTATTCATATTTAAAGAACAAAAAATCAGCTCTCTTCTCCTTATGAAGCTCCTTTGGGATGCAAAGGTACAACACACAGCTGACACTAACAAACACAGAGAATCAAAAGTTAATGTTTTCATTCCCCTGTCTCCCTCAAAGCTATCCATCCAACCACTCTGATACAGGGAGTCAGTAATGGGGAGAATTGCTAGAGGAAAACATGAATTCCTGCTCTTCAAGATGAATATGACTAAAGAAGCATCTTTTATAGCATGCTCTTTGAAAAAAACTAGATTCCTTCATCCGGTGGTTCTGCCATACAACTCTGAAAATATTTCAGGGCCCATTCTGCAAGTTCTGCTTTGGGACAAAACTCGAAAATTCCTAAAAAGAGACATGTGATAGAAGGAAGAAATCATGGACTCCCATGCATACAGCTCTTGGTTTCCTTTTCTTCTAAACAGAATAATTATCTATGCTGAAATAACCCCCTTTTATACTGTTACAGCTACTTCCCCTTTAGGTATCTGTAAAAGTTGTTAAACTAATGAATATGTGCAGCAATAACAAAAACAAAACCACCAGAACCCTCAAAAAACCAACCCACCCACCGCATCCAAAAAAACCTGAAACCAAAAAAACCCACCCCAAAATTAGCCAGCAAGATATCCAGAACTATTTTCACTGAAGCCAGTTTCTGAATTTCACCAGAATAACCCCCAGCAGCCAAATCGAAGTACAAACATATGGGTATGTGAAATCCCAGAAGACATCACAGAGAAAATAAACAAGGCTCATACCACTCAATCACAAATACCTTGGGACAGAAGCAGCCTGTTCACACGTGGTTCTCAGATCTGCTTTCAGGAGTTCTGGATTTCTCTCCAAATGGATACTCATATCCCTTTGAGGCCTGGCTGGGTCCATAAATAAACCATGGTCAACACCCAAGCCCATGGCTGGAGAGCTAGACAGTTCTAACAGATGCTGAATGCCATCTGCTTCCATGGAATTCAACAGGATGATACAGAACACACAATACAGGCCCTCCAACTTTTCCTCACTGGAAAGTTCCCATACAGGAAGTATGCACATTGTATAAGCTCTCCTAATAATTATTCATAACATCAGTTCCACGAGGACTGCTCCATTAAACCAGTTGAAAATAGTACACCACGACAGGGAGAGGAAAGTTGCAATAAAAATATCCCAGCCATAGTCACTGTTAAGCCTTTCAGGATATAACAATTTAAATGAATATTTTAAGAAGATTTCATGTGGTGATTGGGGTCCTCTTCAGCAGTTGTCCAACATTTTGGGATGAGAAAGGTTATTTACGATTGTTTGAGGAATATCTTCTGAACATGAGTCACTGCATGTTTTGCTGTGATTGCTTTCTGTTTAGGAAAGAAAATAATAAATGGCTGAATATAGCATCATGATCAGTTGTGGTGGGGGAAGCAGGAGGAGAAGGTGTCTGGGCAGGGGCATAGTGTTGCCTTGTATAGGATGGAATCCTTGGGCTTTACACTACTTGATCTGACATTTTACCTGAGCTCTTACTTTGCTCTTTAGCAAGCCTGATGCAATCTATAAAGAACAGAGTATGTTAAGATTATGTTAGTTTTATCTTTAAAATTTGAAGAGGCACACCACTTAATAGTAATCATGACTTAAAAGGGACCAGTCTTTTTGAAAGACCTTTTATACCTTTCCTCATAAATAAAAATGTAAAAATCAAAGTATCAACTTGTAGTTTAACTCCCTCTTTTTCTTTATAGGACAAACTCTTCTGCTGAGTACCATTCTTATCCACCTACATATGATGAAAGCATCATAAAGACTGAAAGAAATATTTGCTGCTGTATTCATCCTTAACAAATTCAAAAACTTTTCTGAATGGAGTGCACAGTTCAAGAACTTTGTTGTTTAGGGATGAGCTATTCTCTACAAACATTTGGAAATGCTGTTACTCTTGCACCAAAATTATTTCCGCACCAAAGACGACAAAAGTAACTATAGTTCTTCAAGATCTTTCTGGAACTGTGTTTTCATTTTCTGTTGGAGTCTACTGTTCTAAATAGCAAGAGGCAATGCTACTTTTTCAGACACACCAGTCTTGCAATCCCCCACAAGTGCAAAATTTCAAGGCACAGAGAATCCATCATATCACCATTCACAACTCTAAAAATTTCTCCATTGCTATTTCCATTACCAGCCCCTGTTCCAAGGCCTACAACTCAGCAGTAAAAGTTCATTCTAGGCTGAAATTTGTCCTGTGAGGTTTAAGGAACTCAAGAGCTATTTTCTTTTTTTACTACAGAATCACTTCCCAATTGTAGGAGACAGAGAGGATTTCTTTTACATCAGCAAAATAATCAAAGAATCTAATGCCTGCATTTGTATCAAGCAATTTGTCCATGAAAAATAATTATTCTGCTACTCACAATATCTGTCTCTTGAGTCAGTTGACCTAAATGGTCACAATTTCTGCAACACAGATTCCTTTCAATAGAATTTATCTTCTAAATTCATTAAATACACCAAATACTGGCATACTAGACAGGCCATCATTATTAGCAATGCAACTGTATTACTTTATTTGCCTACAGAGACTCAGAAATATAACTCTGTCACACTTCTGTAAATTCAGAATAACTCTATCAATATGGTTGAATTCATCCACTGGAATCACACTCTTGGGGAAGGCAAAATAACTTGGCTACATAATTACAAAATTCAGCAATAGGTTGGATATTTAAGACCCAACACCATGAAAGGAAGACTCTACATCTCTGTTCTGCCCTAGTATGGGACAGGAACCTTAAGCTTCAGATTGGTAACTGGTCTGCCAGGCCTGTCTGGCACACTGGGAGGAGGAATAAGGGGATACTTCAGCATGCTCACTCCCACAAAGCCACTGGGAAGTGCAGGGTTAGCAATCACAGCTCCACAGGCTCGTGCTCCTCTCGGCTTTCAAGGATTGCTCCTCAGGAAATAACACAAGTGCAAGAGACTGCAAAAATCAGCTGTGTGAGCACACCATCCAACTACACATTTGGCTCAGTACTTTTCATGTTCTGTGAAGCCACTGAAATGCTGAACTTGAGAGATGAGGAGGTTGTAAGGAATATTTTCCAAATAATCTCTGCAAATAATGAGGGCATCAGGCTCTGGCATATCCTTAACTTCTACTGGGACCATGGCAGCTGCACACATCTTAGAATGGGTGACCACAGCCCATGCTGAGTAGGGAACTCTTCACCATCCTCTTTTTAGAAAAAGATGCTTGATGCTAAGAAGAGAGAAGGAGAGAGGATGAACGTATGACTTAATGAGAAGGACACTCACAAATAGTTCCTAATACAGCTCCTGGAAGACAGAAGCACAAGATTTCAGTCCAATGTTTTTATCAGTGTTTGGGGATTTTAATTGGGTTTGTTGTTTTTTTTTTTTTAACTTTTAGTATTATTTTGTGAGGGGTTTTTTTCCTTTTTTTTTAAAGCTTCTCTATTCTTCTCTTTTGAAGAAAAAACCAGGTTTGAATATATGAATTATGAAACAAGTTAGGAAGAAGACAGAAAATTAGCAGCATACATTTGTCAACTAAAGATATCCCCAAATTAAAGATATAACTATAGGAGAAAAGCAATCAAACAAACTGTATTGCAAACATGAGATATCGGTTCCCAGTTTGAAGTCTGTTTTGCAGCACAAATGTTTAAACAGATGAAATTTCTAAAAAACAGAGAAGAGAAAGAGTCACATTTAGATGTGCCAGGGGAAAAATGTGATAATGATTTGATAACAATACTCTTCAGAAAAAGAAGAAAACAACATGATCTCAAGGCCATGTTTTGAAGCATTCAGCATAATACCACAATACAACATAAACAAACAAACACAAGAAGTTCAAGCCTCCAAAGAGAAAGAAGTTCCAACAGCTGAATGCTGCAGTCTAAGGGCAGAGACTGGCTGCTAAGGGGTTGGAGTCTTCTGGAAAGAGCTTCTGTGCTATTTAGTATAATTTCCCACTTTTGAGAGTCAGGCCAATATCATATTCATTGAAGTACAACACAGAGCAGCACATCTCATTAAATCATGCTAAGATTTTCTAAAGAGACATCTACAAAATTTTCCTTGCTACGATTATAAGATTACTGCTGTCTCCTGCCTTGTTTGTGCAAAAGATAAATAAAAAATAAAATAAGAAGGAACACAAAACAAACTCACATGGATCAAAGGAAACCGCAATTTAGAATCTGCAATGAGAAATCTATTTTATTCTGGCTCCTGCAAGGACACATCTATAAACCTGCCTGGGCAGCATGCAAAAACCCAAATTTACCAAAAATCTTTATCAGGATAAGTTTGCATGGCTCTGCAGACAATCTTACCAATTTGTTTCCTAGCCATCATTTCCAGAAAATATCTGTTTTGTCATCACCTTTGTGATGTTTAGTTTTTTTCCCCCTCCCTCAAGGCTAGAGCCAGCCCTGACTAGATGGCAAAGAAATGCCAAAGTCACTCCAACCTCAGCAGCTCAGTTTCACAGTTTATCACCACAGGAAGCAGGGATATTAGGGGCTGACTAAATTGCTAATGGCGTTGATTATCTTTACATCCTGCAGGTACACCAGCAGCTGAGTCAGAGGCAGTGGCCATTACAGCAATGCAGGTGGCCCACTTGCCGTTCGGTGTCAGCCTGGCACAACTGCGTTCGAGCACTGCAGAGTCCACCAGCTGCAATTTCATTATAAATTTGACACATATTATAGAGGAAAACTGCTCCTTCTCCAAACTGCTCCTTCTCCAAATCCCACTCCTTTCTCCCCAAAGAGAGGGTGTGGCGTTTACCTTTCCCTCCTGTAATTAGCAGGAAAAGAACAATTAGTCAACATATTGCAGCTTTCCACAAAACGACTCAGAATCTGTAACTTTAGTGACACTTGACTTACAATGTGGGGGCAGGTCTGCATGTAGGTAGGATCTGCAGTTGCCAGCAGAGAAACAAAAGTGTGTTGAAATAGGCAAAAATACATGTGAAAAAAAAAATCATGAAAGCAGTACTTGCACAAAACAAAGCTGCAGTAACTTATACCAGAGAACAATACAGCATAAAAACTGTACACAAATGACTATTTTCACAGTGTGAAATAAATAAAAATAAGTCCTCATGCAGTTGTTTTAATCTTGAAAGCCAGATTCTCAGATATTTCACTATCTCTTCTGTGTAAACAGTGCTCAATTTACCGGATCATTCTAGTGGATTTTGTCACGAGGATTTGTACCTGATCCAGACCATCAGTGGTTACATCTTGAAGTCATAATTGAAAAACACCCTTATGAGGGACACTCTTCCTTCATAAAATGAAGGCAGAGAAAGCCAGACTCATTCTGCCTAGGAGACCTTTCTAGCTCTGTACCAGAGATAATGGTGTGCTCACTTCAACTTTCAACTCTGGGACATAATCCAGTCTCTTGCATCATTTAGGAAAGAGTCACTTGATGCAAATGGTGAAAAGTTACTGCTCCTGAAAGCAGATACCAACTTGCACCAGTGAACTTGGGGAGCATCCACGTCATTTGTTCAGATGATGACGGTGATTATGCCAGCACCTGGGGAGACCTGTTTACAATTGCCTACTTGCAACTCAACTTTGTAACCTATTTGCAGATAAATTACAGAGAGTAGTGAGGGATCTTTAGCTTATTTCTGCCCAGCTGTGAGAAGCAAGCTGCCGCTTAATGTCCTGTGCTGTGAGCCCAGGACACAGCAGCTTTATTGGCTCTCCTGGAACTGTAATCGAGCCATGCTCCACTTGTTCCCCAAGCTCTGATAACAGGAAGGTTTTAACACCTCATTGCACTGCAGAGCCAGGTCTGCCTGTGCCCTGAAAAAGGGTAACAGCCCCCTGCACTCCCTCTAATGCTCCAAGAAGCTCAAGGGGAAAAAAAAAAGGTATTTTGTAAAGATATCTCATCTCATTTTCTCCAAGAATCAAAGGATTTACACTAGGAGTTTATTAATTTTAAGTGGATGAGTATTTGACTGCAGATTTAGTATTTTAAGAGCCTGAGCATCTTCTTTGAGTTCTAAGTAGTCATCCAAATATTTACTAAGTTAGCAAGTTTGATCATTTTCATAAACCAGTATAGTCAACAGGAAGAGTTTCTGGGATCTCTGAAAGAACATGTATGATAAAAAAGCTGAATAATTATTTTTAGAAATAAATGTCTCCATGCAAGGGGTAAAATCTTTGCTAAATGATGCAAGAGACTGGATTATATCTCAGAATTGGAAGTTAAAGTGATCACATCATTATCTCCATTACATAGCTAGAAATACTGAATTTTGTATGCCTGAGTGTTAGGTAAGACCTAATTCTGCAATGCTTATTGTATCTTGGTACAATCAACTGGACACTAGTTAACAATGCTGCATTTGTGAAGAGCAGAAGGAAATATTTCCCCTATTCCCAATGAAAAAAAAAAAGTTTTCAAAAAATTCTTTCTTTAACTTCATTTCCTCTGAAGTGTGAAGTTTAGAGCAGCATAATAGCAAGACAGAGTTTCTAACTCTCCTCTCCTTTCCCTAAAACTTTAGATATCTAAAATGAAGTAAAGCATTTTGCACTAAGGAGTAAAAGAAACTAACCAGCATTTCCAGAAACTTCACTTTAGAATATTTTTTTTACAGATCCAGTAAAACCCTGCTTGTGAGACCCTAACTCACCGTGATTGCATCTCACCTAATTAGACCTCCAGGCTTATCAGCTCCTTTAAATAAGCAGTCAGAGCAATGTGTGCTGTTTTCAATGGCTCTGCACAAGTCTCCAGCAATGGGATTTTGGTGTCCCAGCTGCCTGAATTCCCTTGCCAAAGGCCATGAGTGATTCACCAGGGCACCTGACCTGAGACCCAACCAACACAACTTCCAAGCTTCTGATCCTGCACTTCAAAGAGGCCTAACAGATGCTGAGGGCTCAGCTTGGTCACCTAACTGCAGCACGAAATGTCCCCTGTATGGCATGCTGGACATCCACGGGGGCTGCCAGACAGGACAAAAATGGCTCATGAATCGAGTAAATAACAGAATCATGGAATCACTTTGGCTTAAAAAGACCTCTCAGGTGATTGAGCACAACCACTACCCCAGCACTGCCAAGTCCATCACTAAACCATGTCCTTAAGTGCCACATCTACACCTCTTTTCAACACCTCCATGGATGGTGCTTCAACCACTTCCCTGAGCAGTCTTTCCAATACTTAGCATCCCTTTTGGTCAATAAATGCATCCTAATATCCAACCTAAACCTTCCCTGGTTTTAGGGGACAATGCTGGGGACATTTTCTCTTGCCCTATAGCTAGTTACTAGGGAGAAAATGGAGGGAATCTCAAGTGGTATTAACTCCTGTAAGTTTAGGTAAGTGAACTGAATTCATGGCCTTTGTTGAGGATCAAAGTGGAAAAAACATCTCAAGCCACAAAAAACCCCAACCAAACAAACAAAAAAAGGCACAACAGTAGCTCTTTATGTTAGCTGGTGCAAAAAAAAGAGAAGGGGTAAGATTGTGACAAAATAATGCTTATATACATGTAGCTGGACCTATTCTTCCTATTCTAAGAGCGCACTTAAGATTCATCCACAAACATGGCTTCTCCAAATCCTATTATTTCTCTCCATCTTCTCTTCAGGCTGTTTCCCTTCTCCTTGGTAGGAATTTAGAAAAGAATCTCTCTGGTGTGAAAACACATCCCATGTTGTACTCTCCTGTGAGGATATGCTCATGCCTTTGAATTATCCATTATCAAGTCTCCTTCTAATCACCTTCCTCAGGCGAGAAATGTCCTCTCTGGGTTTTGTATCTGCCTGCCTGGAGTTCAGATGTAACAAACTGGTTTATTCTCCCAGTTACTAACCATCGCTGCCCAAAAGGGCTTCATTTTATTCAATGATCATAGAAAATGTAATAGCCTTCATAATTATCCCAGGATCAGAGACAAGAAGTTCTTCTGGGAGTTTCTCAACATGGAGGTAAAGGAAAACAGAGAAGGCAGCTGTCTCTCACATTAAATATCTCACAGTCTGACCCACAAATACATCAAGTCTCCAGGATCAAATCTTAATTGTTCACAGCCAAATTTCCCAAACTCTTATCACGTTTCATGAAGTTAGTCTCATTATAAATGTCAACTACAGATTGTATTCTGTGCACATGTATATATATGTGAATACCCAGTTCCCTACTAAATGTCATTCATCCATTTTTAGAAACACTTATATTCAAAATTATTCAGATTTTTATAAGTGCCTCGGTGACAAGGGAACTTGTACTCTTATGTCAGGTGCCACTGACAATCCTGCATCTGTCATTAGACTGTTTGTTTGGTAATTATATGTGGCAATAGGCTCATCTCCTAAAAGGTTTTCTACATAGCCCACAAATCAGACTGAAGTAGAGGGGCTTTGGTGCAGAGAAGTGAGATTTTTTTAAAAAAATCTATTTGAAATCATTTTTTTCCCAAGCCCTAAATGAAAGATAAATGCAAACCATAGTCCATCTGTGCATGCAGAACCTTTTGAAGCATTTGTTCTGTTCTTTATATATTGCCTTTCCAAATAATTAAGAGAAAAATGGCTAAATGTGGCAATATGTTTATTACCAAAAAGATTGGGGTTTTCCCCCCACAATTTTACATGTTATATACTATATACTCCCAGCCAGGAAGATTTTTTTGTTCTATGTTTACAAGTCTATCATCATGGCAACCTGCTCCACAACTAGAGTTCCTACATGTTGTAGTCATAAAAATAATCAAGATTCCTGACAAGGCAGCCCACTAAAAGCCAATTTTGCTTGCATTGAAGTCAACAGCATTCAGTAGCTACCTCAGTAGGAACAGAATCTCATCCCAAGTTATGAAAAATGCCTGCCATCAAAATATACAAATTTTTCACATACAGAATGCAAGTAAAGACTCTCTTCTCTAAAAGCAAACTTAGAGCTGCACTCAGAACACAAAACAATGGTCTCAGCACGGAGCCAGAAAGATTTAGAAGCTGTAGAAAATATTTCAAGTTCATTAAATATCCCTAGGATGCAATAGCACAGTGCAAGCCATGAAAATAAATGTTGACAAAAAGAAAGCTAGTTTTACATAATTACTATTAATTGTGGAGTTCCTCCTGGGCAGCAAAGGATAACAACTATTACACCAGGAAAAACATAATTGCTTCGATTCAGCATCCCAGCAGTATATCCAGAACCTAAAAACTCAAACCAAACCAAGAACAAACCAACACTACAACCACCTGAACACATTTATCATTAGCCTGCTAAGTCCTTCTAAACTTTGCCTTTATGCCTCATACTTCTTTAACATACAGGGTGAATACTCTTAACTAATTTCTATGCTGACCTCAATGAATTTATTTGGTGACTTGTTCTTTTTTTTCACCAATTATGTACCATTTTTCAAATCAGGAGAGATGGAACTTTCAAACATACTTTTTTTTTTGTTACAGAATTGCCTTTAAAAAGATTTTTCTCTTAATATATTACTAAATGTCTTGCTTATTACACAAAGTCTCAATGTTTTAGTTCTCCATCTTATTTCTTCTAATTTCTTGAGGCATTCAGTCACAAAATTAAACTATGACCAAAAAAAAAAAAAAACCCACTCACTGAAGTCTCCCCAAAAATTAGGCAGCTCTAGTACAACAACAAATCTACTATTTCACAACTCCAATGGGGTAACCAATCTTAAAAGTCAAGAAATGGGAACTCAATTTTTTTTAATTCAGAACCTGCAAATTCTGTCTAAAATCTGAGGTTTTGTTCCTGATAAACTGCTGCTCCTGCTCTGAGATGTACTTTACAGTTGCTGACACTACCTTACTAGGACAAATCTCCCCAGTTGGAAGTGAGCAGTTATAACTAAAATAACTAGAGTTGAACATGTCAAACTACAGAGGAAAAGAAAACATCACTGTTTCCAGGTTAGCTTCGCTTATATTTAATATTCAATGGTGTAATTCTGAAAGAGGAAAAAACTATATTCTATATTTAAAAGAAACTGAAAACCAGAAATAAGAGTAGACATTAATCAACTCACAATGCCTCATCAAGCAATGCACTTTAAAGATAAAGTCTTGTCAGGCCAGAACTTCACCTGTTCTGCCAGACTTCTTAACACAGCACACAAAGCTTTGTTCCTCTTGAACTAATTTCTAGAACATACACTCCAGCCAGTATTTCAATACAGCTAGTAAATGTATGTCTTCAAGCTGTGTTATTTGTACTCTGCTCTCTTCCTCTGCAAGCTCCCTATGAGGGATGGTTAGAACATATGGAGCAGGAAGCCTGACAAATTGCAGAGTCAAAAGCACCTGGGTAACTCATTAGCACTGTCAGAGTTCTAGTCAGGTTTTGTTATTTAATTTTTTTTAAGCAGCTTTTCTAGTGATTGCTCCTGAGAGAATGAAATACACAAAGTATACATCAAAGAGAAGAAGTTTCACGCTTGATGCTTATAAAATTAACAAATAGAAAAATACATTAACTGTACCAGGGAAGTGGTCGAGTCACAATCCTTGGAGATATTTAAAATATGTGTAGATGTGGTGCTTAGGGACATGGTCTAGTAGTGGACTTGGCAGTGCGGGGTTAATAGTTGGACTCGACGATCTTAAAGGTCTTTTCCAAGGGAAATGATTTGATGGTTCTGTGAACCCAGCTGCTGGAAGCAAAAACCTTTCCAGCTATATGAAAACAGACATCAGCATGACTAAGCAGACATCATACATGACCTGACTGTGCCCCACCACGCCGGTGTGTGTCCTCGACAGCGCTCTCGAGTTCGGGTGGGAACAATGACTGACCGCGCCCTCTCGTGGTCACACTGCGCAACAGCCAGAGACCGCGGGATCCTCTCCGTGGGAACGCGGACATTCATTACAGTCTCTCCTGAAGTGTGTTTCAGAAGATGACAAATAGGCTTAAAAATAGTAGCGCTTAATATATCTTTATTAAAAAAACTCTCAATTTTTACTACACAATTAGACGACTATTCATTTATTTTGATACGCCTAAATGTGCCTTAGAAATCTCAGCTGATAAAGTAACATGGCAGTAAGAACAACCCACAACGTGCATACATACATCTAGAGCGACAAAGAACGGGGATGGGAAACACTGGTTTAACCTGAATGCCCTTTTAAAGGCACAACACCTGAGTGACAAATCTTTGGCATTGGTTTGGAAAGGTCATACTTACCTGCCCTCTTTCTCCTGATAACTTGGAAACATCTCATTGAAAGGGAGAGCTGTGTCTTGCCTGCTTTTGGCCCAAGATATTCCAGATGTTAACGAGCCGAGAAAATACCTCAGTTTGGAAACTGTCATATTCGGGTAAAAAATGAATTTAAAAAACCGTTAGTAGCGGAAATTAACTCCCTGTACTTGAGGCAGCCAAATGAAATCAAAGCTTTAGAGTGCAGACAGGGTCATAGCAGCTAATAATTGCTTTAATCTTGAGAACAGGTGCAGGACATAGGAACACAGGAAGCTGCAGGAGCAGAGACCTGAGACCAGGAGGGGCAGAAGCAGGGAAGAAGACGGCCCATTGCACCCGACTCTTCCCGGTGTCCATGCACTGTCTGAGGAAAAAGAGAAGAGTCTCCCTATCCAGATGCGCACGGCGGAGGGCTGGGCCGGATGGGCTGTGACAAGAACCCTGCGTGTTGCAGGGAAGCCCCGGCGCTGCTGCTGCCGCTGCCCTGCCCTTGCCGGGCACCGGGACCGCCCGCCGCCCCGGCAGGCAAACAAACGGGCCAGGAAAGACAGGCGCTGGCCGTCGGCTGCCGCCAACAAGGAGCGAGCTGCATCCTGCTCAAACACTTCACTTTGAGCTTTTCTCGGCGGGGTGGGGAAACGCCCACAAAGTGTTAGTTGCGTTTAGTGGACAACTTCCAGCGAGCGCCGCTTCGCGGGGCAGACATCGGGGCTGGCGGGCCCCGCGCTGCGCCCGAAGCCTCTGTCGGGAGGGGTCCCCGGAGGGCGGGGGGCAGCGAGAGCCCCGCTCCGCTCCATGTGCGCGGGCGGGGGAGGAGGCGTGTCCCCACCCCGCCTTCGCCGCACCGCCCCTAGCTCGCCTGCCAGCCGGCACCGACACCGGCGGAGCGCAGCGGAGCGGCGCCGAGCGCGGAGCTCC